>BLKR01006407.1:0-58031 GCA_011170035.1 Teleogryllus occipitalis
TATGTATATATATATATATGTATATATATATATATATGTATATATATATGTGTATATGATTAATAAAAAAAACTTAATTTTACAGGGGAGCAAAAACAACTTTAAACCAATGCTATAAATCAGGGATATATGATATTAAAACAAAACCTAAACACAAGTAGTTTCATTCAAATATCACTTTCGTTTGAATATCATTAACCCCTGATTTAATTCAGTTACAAGTTTTGTGCTCTCCTTTTTGCTTGTAAAATTAAGTGTAAATGATTTATAAGCTTATTCACCGGGCTCAAAGATATAATCTATTAAAAAGCGACTTAGATGGCTCAGGGCATCAGTTAATATTACTGCAATACCTCTGACTAGAAGGTCCTAGGGGTCGAGTAGTGGATTTTTGACACTAGGTTCATAGCTAGTTCAAATTCAGCCGCTATCTGCAGGAGAACTCTAACGACTGGCCTTCTCTGATCAGTACTTTTCCGTGGTTTCTTCGATCAAACCCAGGCGAATGCAGGAACAATTCCCTATCGAACAGGACACGCGCCGCAAGTGATCTTTCCCTCCTCTTCTTTGTCCTATCCTTATGTACACCTACATGCACATACACGTACACTTAAATGCACTATACTTCCACACATGAAGGGAGACCAGTCAGGAGCTTAGAGTTAGTTCCGGCTGAGTCTTCCGCAGGTGGGAGATTCCTGGTGAGGAAAACTCCATAAGCTTATGAGTAGGTCTGCGCCGGATCTCTCCCTCATCGCTATCTCCCGAGATAAAAACAAGCACGGAACAAATTACCATAGTGGTGTACGCGCTCGGAAACAAGAATCAATCAATTAATCTAGTAAAAAACTAAAGTATTTTTGCAAATAGAAGATCAATGTAGAAATTCTGACGAAAATACACATTTTCAGGATCCCTGATACCGAAAATATGTTTTACTCACGTCTATCTGTCAAAAGTATATTACACGTCAAATCACAGCGAGGAAGCTTTTACGTGAAATACGTATACGAGTATACTATTCTTTGGAAAAATGTTGGTGTTGGTGAAGAGTGATGACAATTCTTTATTGTAGTTGTTTTATTTTTGTTATTAAATTTCCCATTTGTGATCAACGTAGGTGTTTCATCAAGTGACAAATGAGACAAATTAATTAAATTTTATAATAGTATAATTTATTGCCTATGGGCAGACTTACAGAAGTGTTCGGGAAGCCCAGTAGATATATCTGAAAAGCAATGTTGGTTACTGGCACGAGTGTTGTATTTAAAAATGCGTTCAATATTTCTGCAAATTTTAGATCAATTTCCAAGGTAATTTGTATTGATAGTGTGTGATTTTTTGACAGGTACTTAAGTAACTTGAATAAAAAAATATTTGATGTGCGTACTTTATGAAACATGTTCCGCTGGTGGGAGATTCCTGGATGAGGAAACATAAGCTTATGAGTAGGTCTGCGCCGGACACGGTGTTGTTGTACACCTATGTACATAGGTCGGCTGTTTTTATCATGTTTTTATCATGGTCTATTGACTCACAATTCATTCGATACAAATAAAGGCAATTGTATATTGCAATCACTAAGGTATCACACATGTATAATTTAGGCCAGACAAGAAAAGTATATATTCTCAAAATTTTCCGAAGATAATTTAATGAATACTGAAGCATCTCAAATAGCGTACTAAAATGATAGAGGTGACCTTGACACGTTTCTTGTTTTCTCATATGTACGGAGCAGTGAAAGTGCAGCTAGATAATCTTGTCAAAAATAGAGTAGGAAGGAGTAATTACGAAATCTTCTGAACGGGATATAACAGGATATCTTAACATTGTCGAGGCGTTCTTTTTGCATCGCCACGCTTTGTAAAATGAACTATGCATTGGTGGCATGACCTTTAAGAAGATTAGTACGGTAAACCACTATCAGCATGTATGTTGGTTTTGGCAGATAATTTTAACAGTCAATATTTATAATGAAGATAATTTTATAACTATGAGTTACCTTAAATTACCTATAAGTTACATTAATTTTGTATTTAATTAATTTATATCCTAAGTGGTAATTTCTATTGACCTTTGTAGCTGTAATCTAGAGTTCGTTTTCATTCTTCTGTGATTGTTTTAGTGTTTTCAAAAATTCTTTAAAATTGTTACTAGTCATCGGTAATTTATAAATACGTATTATTTAATTGTCAACAGTCAAAATTTTGCATTACTAAACAATTTGTTTGTTTTTTGCCATAATTGTAACATGCCTGAGACCTTGCCTATACTTCGTCCATTGCATATAAATAAACGATAAAGAATTTGAAATATGTTATCACTAAGTTCTGATTTTTAAGCTCTAAAGGATTTAATTTAGGCCCCTATAATAAGCTCTTAAACCTCAACAGAATGCGTTATAATTTATTAAATAATCAGTACAAATTAAGGAGAACATGTTATTGCAAAATAAATTTTATTTTCAATTATATGCAATTCATGAAATTTATATATATTTTAAAAATATAATGATGTAAACGATTAAATATATTTCTAGCAAATAGAGGTAATCAAGGGTACAGTGGAATATACTGACCTCTACATTCTCTGGATCGAAATTAATTTCGGTAATTTGCACTAAATTCGAAAATTTATAACTTTTGGCAAATATGTATCGTTTCGCAGTTGAAATTTCTCGAATCGCTCTTTCCGTTCATCTGCCCCTTAAATATGATATCAAAAATAATTAATATGTCTGAAAATATCTCCAACATTTTTGAACATCTCGTGCATTGCAAGTATTGATTAAGTGTATTGTTTCGAACGAAACTATCCACTTTATTTCAACAAAAAATATACTTTGGAAAATAAATGGTGACCAAATGAAATATTTCTGGAAATGCAAAGTACAGACTCGTAACCTGATTACATGTTAATGACGTTATTGATGATTCACATTACGCTATTCTTAGAAACTTTGTTAATTCTTGCTTTTCATGGACAACCCATGGCTAGAAAGGATAATGAACATTTTCTCTACTTAAAGGGCATTATTTATAAATTCTATTTGGGTAATAATTCGTAGAACTGTGAAAATACTGACACAGATATAGTTTTCTCCTATAGTATATTCACATTTTTCATTTTTTCGGGGAAGACCGACCGTAATAAGTAAAACTTACAATGAATGTTCCCTTACCATCACGAAAACTTACATGTAATCTGTGATTGACCAATGAATAAATTGGTAATCACCCTTTCTACAGGAATACCATAAGAAAGATGTTGATGCTGTGAGATCACTAGTGAAGACATCAGAAGTCAAGATTACCAGTAGTTATAGGACAAGTTGAATGTCTCACTTATAGCGTTTTCATTAATAACAGTGACTCGTATTTTTGACTCATGGCACAGTTCTTAGTTCTTCGATAATAAGATAGATAAGTGAAAGGATGAGAGGAAAAATAGTGTATTCCATACGTTTCAAGTTTAAAAATATCATTCATAGTTTTCGTAGAACATGTTTTGTAATTGTATTACACAGGGCTGCGACGATTTGCCACATTTGATGAAATTCGATGATTATCAAAAGTTTTTCATCTTGATTACATTAATAGTTTTATTTTTTTCTATCACGTACAGTTTTTCCAAAATTTGTGTTTTTTCGTATTTCAAATTAGCACGCACTATGTCATACGTAAAAGCAGGGCTGCGACAATTCGCTGCTTTTGATTTGAAGCAGGGTGACGATGAGTCGGTGTTGTAACTTGATTAAGTATGTGGATATGGTTTCTTCACATCATTCATATTCTCTGCGAAATTTACGATTGATTAAATTTCAAATGAACGTTAGCTATTGCCAACGTTCTTATTACTACAAAAACGTTCTAGTACTACAATAACGTAGGTCAGCCATTAAAACCGAACCATGTGGTCCTGAAATTCCTATACCAAACCCACCACATGACCTACCATCTATATCATCCTCAGATTATTCAGACTGTTGTGACAGTGAAATCGACATTACTGATTTCCCCAAAGAAGAGAAAAGACCCCAGTTGTTTATCCAAGAAGAACTTAACTGTTTGATGCAAACTTTTGGCCTCTGAAAGGAATCGGCGCAGGTTTTAGGCTCACAGTTAAAAGAGTAAAATATGCCATCTCCAGGCACAACATTTTGCTGGTATCGTAGGAGAGAATAAGAGTTCCTCGATTACTTCAGGAAGAAGGGTCAGTTTGTATACTGCAACAACATTCATGATGTACTTTTACAATTTGTGATAGGATATGTCAGTGCTCAATTGAGGTTGTTTAATAGATTCTTTGAAAGGCAGCCTCAAAGCTGTTCTGCTTTGTAATGGAAATCAATATGCCGCGGTGCCAATAGATCATTCTGTCCACTTAAAGTTAACAAACGAAAACATTGAACAACTAAAAAATAAGAATTATGAAGAACACCAATTTTTAGAGTCTTTTAGATTTTATTTGTGGAGGCTTGGAAGTTATTTGAATTTTGATGGGACTTCAAATAAGATTTACTAAGTTGTTCTGCTGTCTGAGTGAATGGGATATCAGGGTTCATGAATTGCACAGGGTCATAAGGAATGGGTCAAACAAATACTTAGAATTCCAGAGATAAAAATGAAATAAGTAGTTTAGTAATAGTGAAAATATTATTTTTCCACACTCCATATTGAGCGTGGTATAATTAAATTTGTCAAGGCTGTGAACAACAATGGATATTGTTTTACATATACTTTGTCAAATTTTACTTTTCTTTGAGAGGTCAAGAAAGCATCTTTCTTGGACCTCAAATTAGAGATCTGATGAAAGATGAATACTTTGAAACATGAATGAATAATGAAGAAAGACTGGACCAGACTCCAGGACCAGACCAAAAACATAATAAAATGTTAAAACTCGTACCTGAAAACGCTCGTTCCTTTCTCCTCGTCATTTTCGACAAGATTTGGACTGAAAATACCGTACCAAGGATTTGGCGTGAAGCCATTGTTCTTCCAATCCTTAAAGAAGGAAAGGACAGAACAACCCCCTCAAGTTACTGCCCAATCTCGCTCACAAGCTTTGTGTGCAAGATTTCAGAGTGAATGCTAAATAAACGTCTGGTCTGGCTCCTGGAACAAAAGAACCTATTTACACCTCTTCAATGAGGCTTCAGGAAGCACAGGCCATGGACTACTTAGTCACCCTTGCCACACAGATTTCCACTTCTTTCGTGCTACGTCAACACCTGGTAGCAATTTTCTTCGATATAGAGAAAGCGTATGACACCACCTGGAGGTACAGCGTTCTTTGCACTTTGCACTCTTAGGGCCTTAGGGGACTGCTCCCTTTGTTTTTAGTAGGTTTTCTTTTGTCAAGATCTTTCCGCGTCCGCCTTGATGACACGTTATCCTCAAGTCACCAGTTAGAAAACGGTGTTCCCCAGGGATCGATTCCGATCCTCACTCTGTTTGCCATTGCTATCAATAGTATTGCATCAGTCATCCGAGAGCCTGTAAAGGCATCACTGTTCGTTAACGACTTCGCCATTTTTTGCTCCTCCAAGAGCTTGCAAGTTATTGAGAGGCAGTTACAACTTATGCTCAACAAATTGCAGGAATGGAGCGATTAAACAGGATTCAAGTTCTCCACCTCTAAAACCAACTGCAAACATTTCTGCAGAATTCATCACCTCCATACCCTGACCTTTTTCTTGGGAGTCATCAGCTTCCATTTCTTGAATCTGTAACTTTCCGCAACTTTAATCTTGCGAAACACATTCGTAAATTACAGGGTCGATGTGTCTCATCTTTAAATCTCTTTTTCACTCTTATTGGTAGTTCTTGGTGCGCAGATCGTGTGTTCCTCTTGCGTTTGTATAGAACTCTCATCCGCCCCGTCTAATTATGGATGCCTAGTGTATGGATCAGCGTTTCCATCCACCCTTAGGCCATTAATTACCATACGCAATGCCGGTATAAGGATCAGTACAGGCGCCTACCGCACGAGTCGCATCGAATGCCTCTTGGCCGAGGCTGGAAAACAATTTCTGAGCCGAAGGCGAGATATTTTGATTGCTTCATATGGCGCGAAATTTTCCACTGTGGATACTTCCTCACGCCAAACAGTCCTCCACCCAACCCACTTGACTTCGTATGAACTTAAACCTCGGGAATCCGTCTCCGTGTGTTTTTATAGAAGCTTAATATAAAATTGCCCAACCCTGTGACCCCCCTACCAAAATTTGGTTTCCCCTTGGACACTACACCACCCCATAATAGACCTTAGATTGTCTAACCTTCCTAAATCCTTAACTTCCACTAGTACATTCCTAATGGAATTTCAGGCGAAAAAATATTCGTATCCTGGCCATTCATTTACACCGATGGTTCCTCCCGAAACGACAAGGTCGGATGTGCCTTCTACTTCCGTAGTGCCACGCAAAGTTTTCGATTTGACTCTTCTGGCAATGTCTATACAGCTCAAAAATATGCGCTCTTGGAGGCACTTAAGTTTGCTTTACCAATGCCATTAAGGAAAGTAGTGATATGCAGTGATTTCAAAAGCTCTCTTGAATCCACCTTCTCATTCTCGTCTAGTGACCCTCTGACAATGACCATCCAACACCAAACCCATCATCTACTGGTTCGCCGCTATAACTTAGTTCAGGACCGTCAGACGAACTGGCACGCGATTGCTCTTCCCAAAGGTTTGGGACACGCGGCGATATCAGCTTCCCGAAGTCACTCGTGTCACAGGGGGGAAGCAGGGATGAGAAAACTTCCTGCTAATGCGACGAATTGGGTCAAGCACACGGGTTGGTATATCATTAAGAGAAATTTATTAAATGTTACCAACGTTTAATGGAATGCCTTGTAAACAGAAATTGTAGCTATAAAACACTGATCAATACACCAACGATACAACGCACATTTCTACTTAGATAATGCAGTATATGAGAACCATTAACACTAATTAAAAAACTCAAATGAAAATGTTTAAAAAAATAAATATAAACCTATATATATATATATATATATATATATATATATATATATATATATATATATATATATTAAATCAAGTTAAGTATTATATAACAGAATTTTAGAAAAACACTGACACTATTATTGAAAATAAACATTTAAAGAAATACAATGTGCATCTCTTTTGTGTGAACACGTAATAAAAGAACTTCAAAATTTGAAGAGTAATGATGAATAGAAGATCACTCTAGCCTCCTGGACGAAAATACACATTTTCAGGATCCCTGATACCGAAAATATGTTTTACTCACGTCTATCTGTCAGCAAGTATATTACACGTCAAATCACAGCGAGGAAGCTTTTTACGTGAAATACTTATACGAGTATAGCTCATTCTTTTGAAAAATGTTGGTGTTGGTGAAGAGCGATGACAATTCTTATTGTAGTTGTTTTCTTTTGTTATTAAATTTCCCATTTGTGATCAACGTAGGTGTTTCATCAAGTGACAAATGTGACAAATTAATTAAATTTTATAATAGTATAATTTATTGCCTATGGGCAGACTTACAGAAGTGTTCGGGAAGCCCAGTAGATATATTCGAAAAGCAATGTTGGTTACTGGCACGAGTGTTGTATTTAAAATGCGTTCAATATTTCTGCATATTTTAGATCAATTTCCAAGGTAATTTGTATTGATAGTGATTTTTGACAGGTACTTAAGTAACTTGAATAAAAACAACTTTACCGTCAATAATAAAAGCTTCATCTATTGCTATCCAGAATCGTAGTTTACAAGCTGGACTACACGCAAAAAAAGCCGTCGTACAAACTGGCGGTATCTACGACTTGCACGCAATCACTGCAACGTGCAGCATTCTCATCGAAGTGTTACATGTCGGCGATCACCAAAGGTTCTCGGATATTGAGGTTAAAGATCACAAAACTCGGCGTCAGAGATTGTTTTCACACCTAGAGGTGAAAATGATTTCAGTCGCCGATGCGCTCTTTCCGCCACTGAGATAATTGAAGCAGGCGCGCCAGTCTGTCGTGATTCGATCGCGTCCTACCGAAACTTTTTGTAGCCTCCATGGAAGATTTCGTAATACCTTTTAACACTACTCTTTTTTGTTATTCTTAAATACTTTCTGCATATTTAAGAAAGTGCATCACTTCCGCTCACACTGAACAAGAAAACAGAGAGTCCACTCGGACTGAAACTTTATACTTCTTGAGACCCGCCATGACCAACTATGTGCATCCCTGAGAAATCGGAGTGCGGACTTCGCTTCGCCGCGGGCACTGCGTGCCCTTGCCGAATGCAAGCGTGCTCCGAGCACGCACGTGGCTCCGTTTGACGTCCCTGCCTTAGTCTTTTGTTGGGTCCCTGGCCACGTGGGAATAAGAGGAAATGAAATAGCTGATCATGCAACAAAGTCCGCCACAAAGAAAAGAGAGTTAGACATCTTTACAGTCGCCACGGAAGACACTAAGCCCTTTATGAAACGCTATATCATTAGTGAATGGCAAACAGAGTGCTCACGAATGGCAAACAGAGTGCAAAGAGAGAACTCAGATTGCTCACGAGAATTAAGGACTCCATAAATCCTTGGTCTTCCTCATCTTGCGATGCTAGGCGCGAGGAGATTATTTTGACATGCCTTCGGATCGGTCACTGTCATTTCTCCCACGGATAACTCCTCCGCGGGGACCCATCCCCTCTATGCGAATACTGCAAAATAGATCTTACCATGGAGCATGTTCTCTTGCACTGTGGTATGATAAGAGAGAGCCGCCGAAGGCATCACTTTAGAGCACCCGTAGTGGAGATTCTTAGAAATGACGAAGCTTCTCTCTGCAAGTTTTTTAGCTTTTCACGAGAGACTAACTTCTACAGCCTTATCCGAGAGAAGACGATAATACCAATTATTGGCTTTTAGTCCTAGATTTTAAGGTAATTATCTGGCTCTTTACTGCCTAACCCTCTTTTATTAGGTACCTTCTTTTTCAGTTTTACTTTGCTTTCCTTTTTTTTTTAGCTTGGCATTGTAACTTTGTGTACTGGTCTTCAAATAATTCAACACGGGCTTCAATGACCTTAGCTGTTGAAGCACTCTTAAACAAAATCAATCAAACAAACAATCCGCTTTTCATAATGAAAATACCAATTTGCTAATTGGGAATCTCTTCGACAATTAAGCTCAGGTTCCTGTTAAACGTACTTAGAACAATAATACCGTCAATTGTTTCACCTTGCAAATGTCATTTACTACCGAGATATGACATAACTGATATTTTTTGTTACATATTTCGCATGATTTCTTGTACGAAGTGCATTAATTTTATTGGCAAGCATAAATCCGTCAATGTCGGTAGTGAGATCACGTGTTATGACATTTATTCTATGTCTTTGTGGGCACGTGTCACCACACCTGATAAAAGTATCTGCTAAGGAATGAAGCGTCCATTCATCTTCATTTTTTTCCGCAGTTTTATTAATATTTTAAACGTTTTATACAGTGATATAAATTCAGTGGATTCAGCTTTGTAACGATAACAGAAACTGCAGTTTGTATTGGTATATTTTTATGAGAGATCTTGATGAAACGTGCACATGGATTTGTGTAAAGAGGGTGCACGGTGTGCTGGGGCGCCAAGATCCTCTCAAATTTCAGAAGGGACCCTGCACTAGTAAAACATTTTATTTCAACAAAAAATATGATACATTCCTGATGTTCTCCTTTTAAACTGATAATTTGGATAATTGATATACGACATTTAGGGGAAGAGGCTTTCCAAACCATCTGGCAACCCTATAAATGATTCAAAATTAAACTATTTACTAATTGTATATTTGAAGTTATAATATTAATATGCAAATAAAAATGTCCAATAGATAATGGAAAATGGAGCTGAGAGGGGCCCAGAAATGAAGTTTTCATTTTAGACTACGCACGCCCATGGATGTGCCTATGAACCTTGGCCCTTGTTCAATAAGCCTAAGGACGCCTAAAAACCGTGTTCAATAAGTGCGGGTGTTTGATCTAACGCAAAAGTGGTATAAGTTAGAAATAAGAGTAAACGATAATAGACATTTGCGTATTGTCTACAATTAAAATAGCTCAACGTTTCTAAACTGGTATATTCATATTCGAGGTACTAGTATACACAAGTAACACAAAAAACTCATCTTGCATTATTGGCAGCCTCTACTTTAGAAAAGCATTTTTCTTAAATTATTATACAGAGCATTTAATTTCTACGCCATCCAGTAAATCCAAACTAATTCCCAAAACTTTTTTCTCACAGGTATGCGGTACGTGGTGACAGGAAAACCCGAGGATTTGGATGCTGCATTTTTTGGTAAGATATTTTCTTGTTTTTCTATCTAGTATACTGGATTTAGAAATTTACGTCTATTTGATAATTAGGAATGAGTATTTCAAGATGAGAGCAGAAAAGGTGTTGCGTGATTTGCGCTGTATTAGCGTTAGAAATTGGTCCATGAGTTGGCTGTGTTCATCTATGTGGTCATGGTGTGTGTTCCCATTTTTGTCCAGAATACAAATTATTGTGTTACGATTTCGGCGTTTATGGTAACACACCATTATCTTCGAATAATACCTTTTGTGGTTAAGTACCTTAAAATCAAAGTCGCATTTCTATTCACTTTGGAACATTATGCAAGTATATGTCTCTTTTTATTTACTAGTCAAAGAATATCCAGCAGGACACATAATTTACTCCATTGGCGTGTGAGGAGTAATTCACTCATCCACTTGATTTATTTATTTATTTTATTTTACGTCAAAAAACAGTTAAAAACTGCGTATGACGTGCTATGGGGAAAAGTGAATTGTGTGCACATTTTCAAAATTCTGTGATCCCTACACTAAGTCATATACTACTTAAATTTTGAATTTTTGAAAGGGAGAAAAAGAAGGAAAAAAACTCCCATGTAATAAAATCTATTTTCAAGGATAAACAAACAATAAATTTTGAATTTTGAAAGGGAGAAAAAAAAACAAAAAAACTCCCATGTAAAAAATCTATTTTCAAGGGTAAATAAGCAATAAAATTTGAATTTTGCAAGGGAGAAAAAAACAACAAAAAAACTCCCATGTAATAAAATCTATTTTCAAAGATAAATAAGCAATAAATTTTGGCTCTTATTACTTCCTGCCGCGACAACATGGAAACGATAATTTGAATATTTTCCACTGAATTCTAGAAGACGTGCACAGATAATGAAGTTACATTTATGTCCAGAAGCAAAACTGGAGGCCATCTCAGCATTCGCTCAGTGGATCAGGGAAACTGGACGAAAAACCTGATCGAGATGGGGGTCATTGACCCGGAAGTTGTGTTACAATAGTTGTTACAGGTAGTTTATACTCATTTATACAGTCCAAATGGTAGTTAATGCATTATGTATCATTGTTAAAATTAATATTACTTTTCTTGTGATGCTCAGTATAGTCTCTAATTGTATAGAAACAGTTATGCAGCAGAAACGATTTCACTTGGGATTTAAACTTTTCTATTGAATTTAATCGTTTAATGTCATCTGGCAAAGTGTTGTAAAATAATGTACATGTATTGTATGTGAATTTTTTATAATGAGCTGTTGATACTGTCACCTGATGAATATGATTTCTACGTCGAGTGTTATAGTAATAGACTTCGGCATTTTCTGAAAAAATATTCTGAAAAAATATAGATACTTTGAAACTCTCGGTTTTGAAGTGGCGAGTAACATTTTGAATATATGAATTGTAGATGATGTTGAAAATTTCATTACGAACACCGGAACATTAATCAGTGTTCTCTGATTTGTTTGTGGCTCTAAATCCGTACGTTGTACAAGTCTTCTCCAATATATTCCGTATAGAAGGTACACAGACAGAAATATAGGTCTCGCTAATACTGGATGGACTGTGTTTGCAGGCATCATTTCTTGGAATAGCCAACGCATCGTGAGGTCACGCAGATGTTTCGGGCTCCTGTCAATAACGCTAACATTCAGATCGAAATAACAGAGCAGAAAGTTTCACGTTAATATCTTAGGCCTACATCCCCACACACAGCTTACCTTCTTTTCTTCAAACGCATACTACATAAAACGTTTTCTTTGGACGTAGGTACTTAAGCTATTGAACGTTTGTTAGGCAACGACTCATGCGTCAATAGACTAATTCTCTTGAAGCTCTTGAAAATTCCGTCACGAAGCATACAATCGAAGATGTGAGAGATCTCCCGGAAGTCGGCTTGCTCGTTCTCCGGTGTCGAGTGGGTCCGCGGTGTGCTTCCAGGAGGCGCTGGGGGGAGTAGGAAGGTGAGCAAGAGGCGGGGAGGCCGCAGGTCGCTTGATAAATCCTCCAAGAGCGAAGCGTCCAGTGCGCGGGCGCCGGCTCCCATGACCCTGTGCCGAAAATGGCCAGCGGCCGAGGCGGCGCGGCGCAGCGGGGCACCTGTCTAAATAAGCTGCCAAAACAAACAGCGGGCCTTGAGAGGGGTCAGAGGCTGGGCTGCGCGGGCAGGGGAGTGAACCCTGGAGACGGAGCGGCGAGCCATGGGGCAGGGGCCACGGTTGATGGGCGGCGGGCGGCGGGCGGCGAGCACGGAGGGCGACCCAGACCTACATGCGCGGCGCCGGCGCTGGTGGCTGCCCCAAGGCTCTTGCCTGTGCCCACGCCCACGCCCACTCTCACGCTCACGCCCTCTTCTCTCGCGCCCGTTCACAGCGCCACGGTCCCCGCTACACGGTCGCTTGGCACCTTGTGTCTGCCACTCCGGCAAAGGTGGCTCAGGGCATCATCTTGTATCACTGCCGTGTCTCCGAGCGAGAGATCCTAGGGTTTGAATCCCGACGGTGGCAGGACTTTTGGCGCTAGCTAGAAGCTAGGTCGAATTATGCCGCTATCTGAAGGAGAATTCTAGCGGCCAGCTGCTCGGATCGGTAGTTTCCCGTGGTTTCTCCGATGAACAACAGGTGAATACCATTACAATACCCTAACGAACGGGCTACAGAACGCGCGCAATCTTTCGTTCCTTATTCTTGTCCTCTCATGCTGGGAGACCAATCGGGAGCTTAGGGCGTGTCCCGGCTTGGGCGGTGTCCCGGTGGTGGGAGATTCCTGGTTTGGGAAAACATGCTAGCCGACGGTAGCTTGTTGCACCAATCATCGTGTTGCCGATGAAACACTTACGGAACTAATGACCTGAGGAATTGACGCGCCCGGAATCGCTAATCAATCAGTCAATTCTTTCGTGCGCGTTCACAGCGCCATGGAGCCCGCCAGACGGTTGCTATGCACCCTGTATTTCCCACACGAAGCCGGCAAAATTGACTCGGGGCATCTACTGATGTCACTGCTGTGCACCTCTGACCGGGAGATCCTAGGGTTCGAGTCCTGACGGTGCACAGTGTGTAATTTTGGCAATCTAGGTGGACTTAATTCAGAAACTACAAAAGTATGGATTATTTACTGTTCTAGCTAACATATATTGAAAATAAATGATAATTCTCATACATGGAACAAGTTTTGTTAAAATATTTTGACTACAACTATTTTTTTTTCAATAATAAAAAATCGCGCATTTCACGACTTGACACAGAAAAACGCCAATAAAACTTAAAATAATGTATATACAGTAAATAAATGTAACTAATTATTTTCAATATTAATTTTTAATATTTCAAGAAGAAAATAAAAATATACCTGTAGATCAGCCACTATGAAAACAAATTAAAGAATTAGAGTAAAAGAGAATTATTACATGCTAGTACTATGTTTAGTCGCCATCCGATGAATCCTCGGATGAGGTGATGCCATGTACTTCTTCAGGGTCTTGTTGATCAATGTCTAGCAAATTAACAACTTCTTGATTGTATTTCTTCTTTTTTGGTTTTGGAGATCCCTGTAGACTTGCAATGTATGGATCCGATGTTATGAGAATCCTGTTTATGAGATCAGTGTTTGTGTCTTTTCTTGATGTTCTTGATGTGTTTGTTGTCTTTATTTCTTGCTTCCAGAGCTTCTTGAGATAGCTTTCCAATAGATAGAATGCAACTATCAACTATGTTGCTTCCGTGGAAGAGAATCTTATGTAGAGTTACAGGCATGCGATACCACTGATAATGTTGGAGTTATAGGTCTCGTGTGTCATAAATAAAGTTTGAAAAGTATTGAATTTGATTTTTTTCACCACTGTTTAGGCATTCCAATATGATCCCAAAACGTTTTATTATGTCCAGATTTATTCCAGTTATTTCCGAAGATATCTCGGGATTTCTGAAGAACTTTCGAGCAGTACAAGTATTTCCATCATTAGTATTGCCACTTTGTGGCTTAGGCGTATCGACCAACAGTCCTAACTCCTGTCGAAATTTATCTTGGATTTTTTTCTTTCTTTGGGCTACTTTGTCTTTATTTTCAGTTCCTCTTACATGACTTGTTTGAATTTCCAGACGATACGAAATGTGCAGGAATGTTCAAATAGCCTTATCCAGGAATGAAGAAGAGATATTCCGAAGCAGAGATATTCTTTCTTCACTTTTTTTGTGCGTAGAGCTTCAAAATTGTTCATTTCAGTCGGTTTCGCTCCGCACAAGAAGCAAGTCTGTGTGGAAGAACACGATGAAACGGCATTGCAGACTTTGCCATCCAGCATGCAAAAAATCATTCTTGGTGTAATGGAAATTTCTGAATGGAGAAATTGTATAGTAGTGGGAGTTAATAACCCTATCTGTTGTTCTACTTTGCTTACTTCAGTGTTAATTAAACTTGACGTTTCTTTTGCAAAAATAAATTTTATAGGGCGACAATACTTAGTTGAAGACGGTGTGGAATTTTTCCAAATTACATTTTCGCCACCAACAGTCTGCATTTGTATTGGCACCATAGACACACTAAACACATTTTCGTCTGTGTAATTTTCTTCACTGAACTTTTGTCTGTATTTGTTTTGCTCTGAACCATCGCAACCCCATTTTATAATAATTTCAAAATTGCATTAGATTGTAGTTGAAATTTCTCTCTGATATCTTGGATTTCGCACAAACGACGAATTGTATGGTCAACAAGTGACTGTAGAGGTATCTCAGCCGATATTTCTGTCACTTTCACCCCTCCTGATGACTTTTGCTTCCTTAACTCTGTAATACGGTGGATATAATTTACAATTTGTTTTTTCGGCTTGCTCTCGTATTCGTAAATATTGCAGAGTAGATAAATTCGTACTCACCATCAGAGCGAGTGCTTGTTCTGGAGAGAGTAAAGATGGTTCCTGATGCATCGATCTTCGAACTTTCTTAATGTTTGTGCCTCTATTAGGAGAAGCAAGTACAAGTTCCTTCACTATGTTCGAAGAATCTCTTTTTCCTTCATTCCTTAATTTTATTCCGGTAGCTGTTCCCAATTCTTTTGTGGACAAACATAAGTGCTGTTTTACTCTCCGTCCTTTAGCTCTAGGGCCACACGAACTAAATTGCTTAACTGGACGGCCAACGCCTCTAGTAGTATCATCTAATTGTGATGTATTTGGAGCAATTGTCAATAAATTTATTGAAAATTTGATGTCTTCCTGCAGCCACGATGAGTAATTTTCTAGAAAACGCTGTTTATGCCTCGCACATTTTTTCCATTTTCTGATGATAAACTGACAAAAAATTTTAATTTGAATTTTTATGGGCATGATTGAAGTGTCGGTAATAGTTTCCTCACCTAATTCGTGTAAAACATACGATAGCACGGCGTCATACCTTGCTTCCGTGGAGCTTTCACACCATACATGAAATAGCGTCCTCCGTGAAATCAAGCACACCACTGCGAAAAAAAATTAAAAACTCGTGAGTGCGCAGGTATGCGCAGCTGATCTTTCATGATTCACATAGCCAAATGAATAAGGTTTAATACTTACATAGTCACAAACGTCAACTCTGTCTTAAAAGTCTAGATACATTTGTAAAATGGCGCGAAAGTAGAACTAAAATTACTTACTTTTTCAAAACACCCGCACGAGCAGTCGCAGACACTTTTTGCTTATCTTTAGGCACTAATAAAAAGAAGAAACACCTAAAAATACAATTATTTAATCCCTACTTCTCTGTGAGTATAAGGCGATGAGCACTGGTCTCCAATACGAGATGTACTGAAAAGCGAGTGATAGAGCCGCGCGGTGTCGGCGCGAGATCGTGCAATTTTAAACTAGTTCTACTGCCGCCTCAAGCGATGCATAAGAAAAACAATACCCAATTCATACACTATGGACATTCTAAAATCAAACAAATACCCAACTTAATTCATTTGAGTACTTTGGAAAATTGAATTATGTCCACCTAGATAGCCGAAATTACACACCGGTGGGAATCGAACTCTCGGACCTCCAGATCAGAGACATTGTAATGACATCAGTTGATGAATCTCCTCAGTCACCTTGGTCGCCTGTGCCACTTCGGCCAATTGGTATGAAGACTCTAAGTCACACTAAGTATGTAGCATGACAATTCGGTTAACGAGAAGCTAGCTTGTTTGCCTCAGGAACTTTCTCCGGCAAGAAGTATTTCCTGAATTTGGAGTCCAGAATGCTCTGACAGTTTCTGAAAGCTAGCTGCAAAGTTTGTGGAGACAGCCGCATGTCCTTCGTATCCTTGTAGTCTACGAAAACTCTCTGGTCTCTGTGTAGCAGAGCTGACAAGGAGTACAAACAACATACTTACAAAAGACACATACGAATGAATGTGCAGGTCCGCTCTTAAGGCAATTATTATAATTTGTACATTAGGTTAGCAATAATTCGAGTCTCTAGGATGGCTCATGGGCAGCGTACTAGCTTCATTTGGTGTCACCCTGGAATCGAATCCCAGTAGAGGCAAAAATTGAGTTGTAGCTTTCCTTTAAAATGGTCTCAGTTTCTGTAGATGTGTGACAAAGAAAAGCGCAGAAGGGCTGAATGTGACAGTTAAGGTGCGGGGAATAAGTCATGTTCGCCTCATGCCTGTCTTACCTCCCAAGCTTGCGAATTAAACTAGATCCAGACATGGGAAAACGCCGTTAACTAACTTGCGTATTGCAGTTGATTCAAAATACCAAATAGATACATACAGCACCAACATGATTGCTTGAGTGGGATCGAATACCTACAGATAATAGTAGTAGTAATATGGATGTATTTGTAGATATTTATTTGTAAAATTTGGATGAATATTTAAATTGAGTTGTAGCGAGATTTTTTATTATTAGATTTAAATTGACTGAATGAACAGAAGGTCTTGTGTAAACACAACCTGAACCCGACGTTTGTTATTTCTCACTTACTTTTAACCCTTTTTGAATAGAAAGCTTAAGCTAGTTTTCAAAGTGCTGATACTAATTTCAATAAAGGAAAAACTCTAAAAATTACTTTATATTAAGCATAATGAAAGCATATACAGCACTGCCCACCCAGCCGAATTCACGTTTTTTGTTAAACAATCAGATTCAAAAACAAGTTTGTTTCTTTTCTCTGCGAGGTTCACGACTCTCATAGTTTTCAAAATCTTTGCACCTCTCCAATACCCGCATATGTGCATATATTAAAATTATTGCTTAGGCATTAATATTATCTAGTATGAAAAAACACAACTTCATTGTTCCCACAGTGTTAGCAAACCCAAGAAGTACCATTTTTTTAAAAAGTTGATCGTGACGTATAATTAAATACTACAAACCTTTGTGATGAAAAAAGGTAAACAATGAAAGGAATAAATATAGAAGAAGAGAGAAATAAATAAAATATTGCAAATATTGAAACTGAAGTGGAACCGAAGAATGAAAAGTGTCACGTATCGGACGCAACGGTGCAATTAAACTCGTAAGCGACAAACACCAAAACTTCCTATTGCTAATACACACCAGCACCAGCAACCCAATTATGTGCAAACAAGTACCACTGGAAACGCGTCTCCGGGCCCATTTCTCGTCGGCGCGACGTCCTTCTTCCGGAACGCAAACGGGCGGGGGCGACGGGGGCGGCGCGAACGCATGCGCACGAGAGCAGCGGCGCTCGCCATGGCCTCCATAAATAGTAACGGCCCCATAAAGCGACGGGCACTCCGCCACTCATTTGAATCTGCCGGGACCGTAACGAGTTTTATAGGATAACTGGAAACAAGAACCAATTTCGCGGCGCCTGCGCCCACGCCTGGCCCTGCCGCCGCCCCCACCGCCGCCCCCACCGCCGACGCCTGCGCCTCCGTCTGCGCCTCCGTCTGTCTCGCAGTTTCCGGCGCCTGCGACGCGTCCACAGCGTCGTTCCGACTGCAATCGTCGCGACGCTCGCCTGCTGCACGAGCAACCGCCGTCGCCCACGGCCTCCTGTGGGTGAAGTTGTAAATTGACACAAGTGATGAAGACTTGGTTCGATTTGAAAAATATGTGTGGGGTATCTTTCACGTTCCATGGGAAGGAAATAGACGATGATATCAGGCAGGGATCGTTTAGGTAACGCTTAGTACGGCAGACGAAACTAGCGGTGCTAAAAAAGCACGTACTCTCACGCCCGTATTCTCACGCCAAATTACGCGAAAAGTACTCAAACTTTCGAAAGATTGTATATGATCTTATTTCAAAATCTATCTTTAAAGAAACAAGTTTCATTATGATAAAATATCTCTATCTTTAATATTATAGTTGTAGAAAGACTCGAAAAAAAAATGTTGAAGTTTCTCAATTTTCGAAAAATCAGAGCTTTTAACGAACATGAGACCTGCACCATTCTCGTAAACGTTGTTCACACTATCCAACAAAAAAAATTAATCAAAAGCTTTGGAGCCATTTTTTTAATATTTGGAAAATGTTCCAGAAGCTTCTTGTAAAGTACCTTCCAAATTTGAAATACCGGTTTCAAATTCAAGGGGCCGCGACACCAAACAGATGGATAGAAGAATATTAATTTTGGAGAAAATCGGCTGAACGGTTTAGCCGCTAGTGTTGTTCACAGCCGGGCGGACAGAAAGACGTTTTGCCGTTATTCGATTTGTCGGTACCAAGGACCCACAGACCATGGATTCTGGCTACAGCACGCTGAAGAATTCTTTTTTCTAAATTTAGCAACTGGATTGTCCACTTTTTCGTTGCCAGGGCGCCATAGTAAGAGTTTTTCTGACGAAAATTCTTCCGTTTCCTCGCACAGCATTTCATATCTTACTATCTACTCCGTAGCGAGAAAGTAAAAAGAAAATTGTATTAAATTGAAGAATGTATCTATTTTATATGTTTTTCTTTACTCTAATGTTGAGTACTCCTAATGTTATTTTTTTTGTTACGTTTAAATTTTCCTTAGGTACACGAGGAAGAAAATATATTCTGATTGAATTATGTCAAAACGAAATTAATCTCCGTGACATTTCCAAACTCAGGCATAACATGTGCAGTAAAAAGGAGATGAGATCATAGTTTTGCTGTTGGTTAAATGAAGAAACAAAATCACGAAGGAATATTTATATTAAATTTCACTGTAAGTAGATATTCCGATATGAGACAAAGTGTTCTAAACTGTAAAATAAGAAGTAATATGTATACTTATCCTTTTTTTATATAATGCAGAGGAAATATCTTTTATTGCATATATTACTACAGTAAAATGTGATAAAATATTATTACTAAAGTTTTCCGGCTTATAGTATAAGAACTTGAAAAGTTTAGAAAGTATTTGCATCAAAATGGAATAAATGCATAAATGCACTCTTCAGTTGTCTGTTTTGTATTGACAATTTTGTTTTTGATTATCTGTTATACTTTCGTTTAGTTTTTCTGTAATAATATATAGATTTTATTATAAATAAATGTTTAAGGTTTTATAATTCTCTTAAAATATTAGTGAGCTAAAAGGAAGGTAACTGATATGCTCTCTGGCTCATACGTGTAAGCACGTGAGCTATACTCCTTCGTCCTTGTCCTATCCTCACCTCTCACAAACACACACACACTTACTCTAACATGCACAACACATGCCGGGAAACCGGTCGGGGACTTAGAACTTTTTTCGTCTGAGGCGATGCCGCGCTGGTGGGAGATACCTGGTTGAGGAAAATCCATCTAGTCGACGGTAGGTCGGCGCCAGATCTCGTCACCTAATGTGTGAAGGACACCGTTACCTCCCGATGAAAAACATGCACTACAGTTACGGAACTAATGACGCTCCCGGAATCTCAATCAATTTCCTCTTCTCATCAGGCATAAGCGAAATGATTTTTTTCTCAAATTTCGCTGTTTCGAGTAGCATTACAATACTTTCTTTATACTAAGTAAAATGAAGTTTAAAAGAACATGAAAAATTCGACTTCATACAACTAAAATGACATGATTATTGGCTCTCCACGTCCGAGGCTGCGAGTGAGTTGCATTCCACCGCCTGCAGAGGGCGCGTGGGAGGTCCCTGGCGCCCCCCCCCCCCCGCGCTCAATCCATTTAATCGTGTCCGCGAGAGCCCTGATTCGGTTAACATTTAACGGCTTCCATCATACGTCACCGGACGGCTCTCATGCTGCCAGGATGGCAGACGCGGTGGAGGGGGTACGAGCGGTGGGGGTGGAGTGTACAGGGAGAGGGAAGAGGCGACGACGTTGGTGTGGGTCATTCTGGGAGTATAAGACGGGGTGCAGGGGCGGGGGTGGCTAGAATGGGGGTGGCAAGGGTGATGTGGCAAGAAGGCGATTGCAAGTGCGGGGGTGGAGTGTGCGGGGGCGGCAAGTGCGGGGGCGGTAAGCGCGGGGGCGGCAAGCGCGGGGGCGGCAAGCGCGGGGGCGGCAAGTGCGGGGGCGGCAAGTGCGGGGGCGACAAGTGCGGGAGCGAGAAGTGCGAAGGTGAAAGGTTGTGGTTGACTAAGTGGTGGCAAAAGTGTGGATGGCAAGAACGTGCTATAATGGCGGGGAGGTGAAGAGCGGGATGTCAGAGATTAGGTGACGGTTGGGATGGCAGGGAAGAAGTGGCAGCAGGAGAGTGACAAGGGTCGATGATTTCAGGCTCGGGATGGTGAGAATAGAGTTGAAGCGACGGGGATGGAAGGATGGAGGATTCTCGAGCGTAGTGGGATCGCAAGTATGGGTTCTATCCTCTAGTGTGGGAGGTTCAATTGCAATGAGGAGGGGAAAGGATAACTCCAAAAAAGTGGAATAACGTTAAAAAGGGAGTTCGCAGGGGTGGAAATGGCAGTGTCGGAATGGGAAGGTATGGTAGTTACATTGTGGCTAGGACGCAGCGCAAAAAGGAACCAAGGGAGCGGGACGTGGCAAGGGGAGGCAGAGATGTGACGCTGGCGATGAGTCGGCAGCTGCAGGGAGGCGCGGGCAAGGCCGGCATGGCAGTGAACGAGGCAGGGGTGGGCGGCGCCGGCTGTGATGGCGAGCGGAGTAGCGGCGGGGCGGGGCCGACTGACGCAAAGCCTCTCTCAAAACCGCATTTATCTCCAGAGGGGGCTTGAACTCAGTGCGCAGCGATAACCTCGGACCTAGCCGCCCGCCCACTCCCCCGCCCCGCCCCGCCCCGCTCGCGGCGCCTCGCCAGCCATGAAATCACAGCCGGCAGTTGCGATCGGCGCCGCTGCCAGCATTACCTTTAACGTGAATCAATGGCGTTTCATTTTACGCGTGTGGGAACGACTGGCTGACGAGCGCACCCCCTCCCTTCCGCGGCCGACAGGCTGTTCACTTGCCCGCACGTGTCCTCCCTCCTCCTCCCCGCTCCTCTCGTCTCTGCCCCCACCTTGCTTCTACCCCGCCCCCTACGCCCAGCGGTAAAAAGCCTATTCGCTCTCACGCGGGACTCTTCGCATTTTGCTGATTCTTACAAAGTGTTCGCTAGCCCTCTCGTTCACCCACGCACACACATACAACGCTCATATCTTGGTCTGCTTGAAAAAGCGGTGCACTTCGTTGTTGAAACCTATTAACTAGAATTATGAAAAATACGTTAATTGCTATTAATTTAATTGAACAGGCACTATTTCATTTTAACGTGGTCAGATATTACTCTTCCTTGTTTTCTTCTCATTACCTCTTGTCGGTTTAGTTCTTTGGAAAAAAACTCATAATTTTTTTTCATGGAAACAATGCATTAAATGGTGAAAGCGACTTTTAATTGTCTATCTGCATATTTTATACAAGTATCAACTCATATCTGTTTGTACCGTACTTAAATTTTCCCCGTATCCACCAAACTGTTTGAGTGGTACTACTCGTTCGGTAGAGAAAAACTAAAAAAGTCATAAATATATAACATCTCTCATTCACTTATTCTCATCTCATTCCTCATTCTCATAAATATATGACCTCTCATTCCCTCAGTTCGTTCATTTATTTCCCAATAACATCGCGAACGACTTGCTATTCACTCTCGTTTCATTACTCGCCAGCCATTCAGTGACCAATTGCCCTTGAGTCATTCCTCTTCCCACAATCTGCTCGTATGCTACTCGTAAACTTCCCGCTTACTCCTTCACCGTTAACTCAGCATTTGCTGGCCCGCCACTCTCCCGCCTACCACTTTATTGGATTACCCGTTCGCCATATTCCGTCTTTTCAGATGTATACCTAAACAAATAAAAAGTAAAGTAAAAATTATAAAAGCGAAATAAACTGGCAACGCCAACAAATGAAAAGTGGAAGTAAAAATTGAAACGTACTATAAAAGACAAAAAGATTCTTTTTACCTTTGTAAAGTACCATTTAATAATTAAATTAAATCTAATTGATTGATTAGTAATTCCGGGTGCAACATCTTCAAAGGTCATTAGTCCCATAAATAAGTACATTTTTTGTCGGTAGGTGGCGGTGATCTCCTCCCGTTGACTCGTGATATCCGGCGCCGACCTTCGTTGGCTTTCGGGGATTTTCCTCAACCAGGTATCTCCCACCAATAGGGTACTTCACCAGCCGAAACAAGCTGTAAGCTCCCAACAAGTGTGATAGTGTAGTGCATGTGTAAATGTGTGTAAGGGGTGAGGAATGAACAAGGAAGAGGAAGGAAACATCGCGCGCGGTCGGTGGCCCGTTTGTTAGGGCACTGCTACGGCATTCGCCTGGTGTTGATCAAAAAAACAAAACACGGAAAAATATAGATCAAAGCAGCCAACCTCTAGAATTCTCCTCCCGACAGCGGATAAATTCGACCAAGCTGCCAAGCAAATTAATTCTAATAACAAGCACTTCATTCTCTCTACCTGTGGAAGATTATTAGGGGTCCAGTGATTAGAAACAATATACATTGTTCTTAAATGCAGCAAAAATAAATAGAAAGTAAACCATATAATCTTTGAATGTAACATGTTGTGGTAAGAAAAAAGAACATTACAGAACAATGTTTAAATCAACCGGTTGAAATCAGCTGGTTGAAGGAAATTGTAGTTAGAATTTTAATACGTTTTCAAATAGAATGACTTTTGAGAGAGTGTGTGATTTAACTTTCAGAAGAAAATAAATATTATAATATTTTATTGATTAAAAAAATATTTTTTGTTAAATTGTTAATCTAAAAACATGAATTTATTTTTACAATAAATGTAAAGGAATAGGCGGTAATAATATTGCATTACAAAATAACTCATGCATTGGTGCGACTGTATTGTCATACATCTACTTTCAGAACGCAAACCTTGGTGGCTCAAAACAATCGCGTAATTGTGAATGGCTGCAGGTCAAATATTTAATTCCCTTGGAAGGTATGAATGTTTCACATGTGAAATACCATTCCACCAAGACGGTTTATCTTTCCTCATCTATTACCCCAAATGATTACTCCTGCCATCACACATCTAGTGGAAAGCGTCAAACACATTTTTAATTCTCATGTTGTTCAGTAAATGTGCTCTTTATGTGTGAGCGCTAAAAAGAAGTGTCTATAGGTTTTAAGAGGAGATCACCGGTCTTCCGACACTATATGAGCTTCGATTTGCATGTTTACAAAGAGTACAGTGTTTGAACGTCCAGATCTTTTTGTAATTGGAATATGCGTACATACAAGGGAGAATTAGTACTTTTACTGTGTACCGTGTTTTGACACGTTTGAATAATTGTATACGAATGTTTAAGCAGTATTGAAAATTAGTAAATCTCTAGTGAGAGTTGGAAAAATAATACTTTTATGTAACAGAAACAACAGGTACAGCAGAAGGTAGACTACAATTGCGATTACATGCTTAAAAAAGCTGTAAACCTGGTTAGAATTCATACGTATGAGAACATCTCCATATTCATTAAAAGTAGTACATCCGAGGTTGTTAAATGTTGGATATAACGTTTGGAACACTATCATCATTCCCGTCTTTAAAGAACTAAAACATGGAGACCTGACTTCCGTATCAAAACCTCGGCTAACATTCCCCAACCTTGACCAGTGCGACAAAGCACGGGTATCTTTTGACTTTAATTAGTGCGTCTGGATTTCAGACCATCCACTCTGCGAACAATCACCACTCCGCTCTTTCACAACTACGCTGCCGGTTGTCTGCAATGAAACTGCCCCGTTTGTCTGTCCGTTCAGTTCTCTATCCAGCTGCTCCGTTCACCCGCTGCCGTCCCTTTTGTTCACGCTCTTCGTCCGTTGCGGGTCATTCACGCAACGGTCCGACAACCGGTCGACCGACTAGCCAGCTATCGCACCCGGGCCCGGCCGACTCCGCCTGCCTAATCAAGTCCATCGGCAGTATACACAAAAGTTTTTACGCCCATATTTTCCGGAGGGCGGCTCTCCTCCCACTCTCCCCTCAGAGGCCATCTCTTTCTCTTTTTTGCCTCCGTCCGGCGACTGGCTGACGGGAGAAAAAAAAAGTAATTGAATTTTATTGAAAATAGAGCAAATCCCGCGCCGGGCCGCTCAGATGGCTCTCTATCGCGGGTGTCAACGTGTACAAAAGAGAGCAAAACGCCCATTCTGGAGAGCGCCGCTGATTATTAACAGGTCGAGTATCGGCTCTCGGAAAAGAGAGCGCTGGAGCGCGATCTATTTTATTTTTGTAAAAGCGGACGGACAAAAACGGAGGAAATTTCGCGATTTTTATCTGGGCGTATTTAACGCGTTGAAACCGCCGGCTGTATCCCGGCCGCTAAATGCGGAGAGCGATGTATTGCCTGGGAAAAGAGAAAAAAAACGCGTTGTGAAAAAAAGGAGTGAGTGGGAATGAAGAAGGAGAAGATGAGTGGAGTGAGAAGAAATAGAAATAGAAAAGGGGAAATAAAAAAAAAATTGAGTGTGAAGGGCTTAGAAGAAAAGGGTTGAAACACGATTTCATGAGAGCAAAAATTGCTACATGATTGGTGAGTATTCTTTTGATATTTCTGTATTCAATTCATTCATGTACATAGCTGAAAAATTCATAAAAATCTGCGATCGAAAACTTATGAAAATACAATCTGCTGGTTTCCAATAGTTATATATTATTTTCGTGAATCCAAAAACCATAATGTAGGTGTCGTCTCAACAATGGTATTTCTCTCTTTCACAAGTCTGGACTCCCACTTCCTATATCACTCATTTTAGTAATAATTATTTTTTTCTTTTTTTCTCTTTCACATTCTTATGACTTCAACTGGTGTTCACATATTTTTAATTCTGGGTATCTGTTCACTCGTGAATGTTATATTTCGCAATACAGAACGTTGTACAGTGTCACATGACTTTATAAATAACAGATTGAGTACTATCCAAACTCAGAGCATTTTAGATATCATCATAAATCAAGACTGCCAGGCACTTCCATGTAACACACGATTCTGCACACGAGGTAAAAGGGATTCGGCGATGACTGCACTAGGGATGTGACAACGATGTCTATGTTTTCAAAGCTTTGATGTTTCTATAAAGTCTTCGATTGAAGTCTATGTTTTTACGATTTCGATGTTTTGTTCTCGATATTTTTAAGTTTCCAATGTTCGAGGATGAAAAATTCCCATACTCACAATTTTGTAAAAGTTAATTTTATGAAATAATAACTGATGGTACCTCTGTTTTTGTTGGAACGAAACGAATGAAGTTTGTACTGTCTTCATTGCGTAGACTTCTCTCACCTGAGATGATCGTGATGTCCTGTTATTTCCTTCGTCTTTTCTTGTTTTTTGTATGTGAATAGGCGTTGTGTAACTATGTTCTCAGTTAAGTTTTAATTATAAATTAATAGACATTACCACTATCAAACTCATTTTTTATTTAACTCACATATTTAATGTTTGAGGTTAATAAACTAGTTTAAAACATCGATGGGTTTTGGGCGATGTATTTTTAACGTCGCTGTTTGGCAACTGACCGCTCAGAAAATAACGGCTGCTTACTTCTATCGATCTATTTATATTGAAAATAAAAGGGATCCCCCCGATGAGATGGTAAAAATGTCCCTAATACCAAATGACTCGAGTAGTTACACTACAACTCTAACAGAACTAATGGTGCTACAGCAGGACATACTTTCTCCCATTATTTGTAACTGCTTGCATTACTTCAGAGTAAAGATAGCAAGGATAATTTCGTATAACATTAAACATCCAGAACTTAAGGCCATGCAATACATTGCATTATGAATGCATTTGAAATTACATCATTACCTTACGAATATCTATATTTTTTCCGACTTTAATAAAGTTGAATATACCTTTTTATTGAACGTAGAGAACATTGTAAGATTAACTGCTCATCAGTCGCTCTGAGAAAGGTCACATCTTGGTCGACACGTCAGCCGCCACGACAGAAACGCGGCTCATTCCAGACAGGCTATACAATATTGCATTTTCGACACTAGCTTTTCAGCTAGGTCGAATTCAGTCGCGGTCTGGAGGAGAATTATAGCGGCCGGCTGCTCTGATCGGTAGTTTTCCGTGGTTTCTCCGACCAATACCAGACGAATGCCGGAGCAGTACCCTAACAAACGGGCCACGGACCGCGCGCGATCTGTTCATCCTCTTCCTTGTCCTATCCTCTCCACTTACACACACACACACTAACATGCACTACACTACCACATACTCCGGGAGACCCGTCGGGTGCATAGAGCTTGTCCCGGCTGGAGCGGTGGCCCGCTGGTGGGAGAGTCCTGGTTAGGGGGAAACCACACTAGCCGACGGTAGGTCGGCACCGGATCTCGCCATCCAGCGGGGGAAGGTCACCGCCATCTTCAGCGAAAAAAACAGGCACTACACTAGCGGGAATAATGACCAAAGCAGTTAACGCG
Source organism: Teleogryllus occipitalis (assembly GCA_011170035.1). NCBI lineage: Eukaryota > Metazoa > Arthropoda > Insecta > Orthoptera > Gryllidae > Teleogryllus > Teleogryllus occipitalis. The sequence continues at coordinate 27,168 of BLKR01006407.1, forward strand.
TCCGGAAACACGAAAATATCAGTCAATCCATCAAACCGAAGGTAGGTCGGCGCCGGATCTCGCCATCCTGCGGGGGAAGATCACAGTCATCTCCTGAGAAAAGAACATGCGCTACACTAACGGGACTAATGACGAAAGCAGTTGACGCGTCCGGAAACACGAAAAAATGAATCAATCAATCAATATACAATATTGGAGCAATATGTTAGAAAAGTGAGATAAAACTTTACGCTGAGACCACATTCTGAGCCTTCCATCGATACAAGTAGAATAAACCCCACACCACTAAAGAAATTTAATAAAAAATGTTTCACCAAAATTTACTTTCGAAGTTTCCGCTGCATTAATCACACGCAATAGATTCGGTAACCTTCCTAGTCAACTCACCACCGCACGAGCACTATCCCCTTTCGTTAACTCCCCACATTAAGACAACCATCTTCGCGCCCGAGAGCGCGAGGCGGAATCTGAATGGCGATCTGCGGGGCGTGGCCGGAGGACGCGAGCGCAATGCTGAGGGGCGCTCCAAGCCCCCGCAACGACTCCCCACGGCGGGGGGCGGGGGGTGGGAGCGAAATCTCAAATTATGGTCCAAGTTCCACTCTTGAGCCAGCGCGTGCGAGGTAGCTGCAGCGCGCGGGCCTCGTTGTGTTTGGGGTTTCGGGTTTAATTGTGCGAAGAAGAGCCGGGGAGACCGAGGATGTACAGGGGGATGGGATGGGAGGGTAGGGTGAGGGAGGAGGAGGAGGTCGAAGAGGTGTAAGAGGGCGAGGGAGATAGAGGGAGGTTCAACGCGAAACGACAGTGGTCCCGAAAATACGTGTTGGGTGATTTTGAGTTTTGGGCAGGTTCTTTTGTTTTGGAGGGGGAAATGAATTGTTTGTTTGATGGACGTGCACGTGTAAATAAAATACACGGAAAATATACTGAGGTGAACTGAAAATTAACATACGAAACAGTGAAACACTTTCATGCAAAATTATAAATGAGAATTTCGTAGTTATTATTCGTGAAATTAAACCTCTGTAAGAATATTAATATGAGATCTCTCAAATCTGCTGTGCCTACACGGTTTTCTATGTTTCGTTCATACAAGAATGGCGAACATTCTTTAGTTAACATAAAGCAAAATTTCAGGCTTCAGGTGAATGCCTGAACTTTCTAAAGAGGATTTCCAAAATATGAAAATTAAGTCCCAAGCTTCCAAGGAAATGTAGGATCCATTGGAGAAATGTATCGAAGAATAAGAGAACATAAAACTAACATTAGAGAACCGCAAAATAGACAAAATTCACTTGCGAAACTTAGGCTGGATCATAATCATTAAGTATATTTCGAGAATGCGAACATTTTCGACCTTTAAGAAATAGACTCCGAGATTGAAATCAGAGAACAAAAATATAAAGCTACATGACATTGAATATTATGACACAAATACTGTACACAAATTTCAAATATTTATAATAATTTACTTATGTTCAATATACTTCTATAAAAATATAACACCTGCACAAACCTCATTAACGGTCAGAGCTTCCTTTTAATACCCACCCCCACTCACCCTCCACCTGGAGCGGTAGCTCAGTACATCAAATGATGACTGATCAGCGCCTCTGACGCGGAGATCCTAGGTTCGAGTCCTGACGGCAACAGAATTTTCGATACTAGCTTTCCAGCCGAATTCAATCGCTGTCTGAAAGGGAATTCTAGCGGCCGGCTGCTCTGATCGGTAAGTTTTCCGTGGTTTCTCCGATCAACACCAGGCGAATGCCGGAGTAGTACCCTACGAAAAGGGCCACGGACCGCGCGCGCTTTCGTTCCTCTTCCTTGTCCTCTCCTCTCCCCTTACACAAACCCAATTACACTAACATGCACTACACTTCCACATATTCAGGGTGACCGGTCGGGAGCTTAGAGCTTGTCCCGGCTGGTTCGGTGCCTCGCTGGTGTGTGAGTGCTGGTTTGGGGGAAACCCCACTAGCCGACGGTAGGTCGGCGCCGGATCTCGCCATTCAGCGGGGGAAATTCACCACCATCTCCCGAGAAAAACATGCACTAGACTAACGGGACTAATGACCAAAGTAGTTGACGCGCCCGGAAACACGAAAAAAATCAATCAATCCCTCCCATCCCCTTTTGTCCTGTTCAGTATCCGCCCTGTTTCGCTTCTGGCAGAGCCCCACCATCGGCCCTGCAACCGTAATGGCCCCGGTGCCCAACATCGCACGTCCGTCGAAACACCACCACTATCACCACTTTACTCCACCGCTTTACTCCACCTCATCGCCATCGCCGCTACCGGCGCTGCCAACATCACCACCAGTGCCACCGCCACCGCCAAATTACAGGACACCACCACCTACGCTGACGCCATCACCATCTGCACTATCGGAATTGCATTATCCGCTATTAAAATCACCATCGTTACGTCACCACATCACCTCAAACACCCATCACTACCATTATCACTTCCATCATCACTGCCACCATTATTACTATCCACGCCTAATATTTCAACACGTAAAGACATAACTAACTAACGACTATCACCACCGATACGCCGCCACCTATATCTCCCACTCTCAACACTTCAATATCTATCACTATCATCACAACCACCACCACAACCACCACCCCAACCACCATCATCCCAACCACCATCACGACAATTACCACCACCACCACCACCTTCACCACCAAACCCTGCACATCTACAACTGTGGGATATTCGTCCCCCATACACCCTCGCCGCATTCATCGGTACCAATGACACCTCCACCACCACCATCATCGCCACCTTCCCCGTCCCCCGCTGGGATTGTGCTACGCCATAACCACCAATGCCGTCATCAGCAGGACTATCGCAACCGACACCGCTGCACCGACACTGCCCCCACTTCCGCTTGCACCATGACGGCCGGGCCTTTTTCATCTCTCACCCTCGTTCCCCATTATCACAACCATAGCCCCGCAACGCCTGCCTGCGCTGCCCTGACATCGATGCCACTGTAACCACCACCATCGATACTACATCCCCCGCTATGGCCGACTACGCCACTGTCCCTGCTCCCATCACCGCCACTGCCTCTAAGACCGCAATTGCAATCAGATATCACTTTGCCTCCTCCGCAACTTCCTCTAGCCCCTCACCGTCACGGCCAAGGCAAACGCCATCATCCCTACCACTTCGTTGTCCCAATCTATCTAATACCTCTGTGACCGCCTTCGCTTTCGTATCCGCCTTGGACTCCGCCACCACCACCACCACCTCCACCTCAGCTCCCCGCCTCTACCTCCACCTCCGCCTCCACCGGAGCCTCCGCCTTCCCCTCCCCCTGCTCCATCGCCATCGCCATCACCACCGCCACCGCCACCACCATCGCCTCCGCCACTACCACCACCACCACCTCCACCTCAGCCCCCCGCCTCTACCTCCGCCTTCACCTCCACCAGCGCCTCCACCTCCCCCTGCACCATGACCCACCACCTCCGCCACCACCACCACCACCACCAACAATAACAACAACACCATCGAAGCTGCCACCACCGTCGCCACCAACTAAGACCCAACTCCCGCTACCATCATCGCACGCTTCTGTTTCCGTTCCCCGCAACCATTGTCTCCCACGCCTCATCAAATCCCCGCCCACTTTGCCACCGTCGCCTCGTCATTTCCCTTCCGCCCGCACCACCCCGGCCTGCGCTGGCTCCTCTGCCCGCGCCACCGTCGCCGGATGACGGCGCCTTAATCTACAAAGGTAATCCCGCCGAGGCATGCCTTGTAGCGCTATTAATTCCAGCGGGACTAAGCCGGGGCTACGGAATTAAAGGTCAGTCCGGCAGGCAAGCTGGGACGCAACCCGCGCAGCCGACGGCCGACGGGGGCGCGCCCAGCGGCGATGATGGAGGCCGTGGCTGCTCCAGGAGGCCAGGGAAGGCAGGCGGTGCACAAGCGGAATGCGCTGGAGCAACGGGGAAGTAGACGGAGCGGTGGGAACCCAGGAGCTGCGAAGAACGCTTGAGATGTTGGCAACGGAGATGGCGCAAGCAGAGGAAAAGACAAGCAGAGAAAGCTGGGTAAAGTGACCAGAAGAAGAGGCAACGGACGTAGTAAAGTCTATCAACTGAAGGATGGTGGTACGTCTTACAAGAATGAGCAGAAGGTAACGACAAGGACGGGAGAATTCCCTCAGAAGGTAATGAGAAGGTGGGGAGAAAATCCTCAATGGAAATGGATTGAGCAGAGGAGAGAGCAACAAGCAGGAATCAGAGACAGAGAGAGCTTGAGGAAACGACCAGAAAGAGACGCAACAGGGCGAAGTGAAGTCAACTAACAGAGAGATGGCGGTGGTGCTTGGAAGAAAGGGCTTTAGGGAACGAGGAGGGGAGACCCTCTTAAGGGCAGGCTATCGCTCGGAGGTTTCAAGGCCGAGATCTCTGTTTATACTCGGAATCTCAGACTCCAGGTTAAGAAGAGGAGAGGCCCTCATTCAAAGGATCTGCGTATTCGGTCAACGGGGATCCGAGAACTGTTGGCTTCTCTTCTTGTAATTCTGTAAGGGAGGGAATTAAAGTCACTCTTATAAGCCACGTCCGTTAAGATTTTTGACTTTGCACCCGTTCATAATATCCGATATTAATGTGCTATCAACAAATAAGCGTATGTGTACTGCTTTTCCAAGTACAGTTACATCTTATAAAAATGCGATATTGTAGAAAATTTATGGAACGAAACACGACCGATAACAAACTTTTTAAAGAACTCGCTGATGGCTGTAATCATCGGCTTGCACCTTCATTTACAAACTTTAGCCACATCTACGTTTTGCTCTATATCGGCCCAATAGGGTGGGTAACTATTAGACCTACCAAACGACCTTTTTTTCTTTTTCGGTCGTTCAGTTTTTTCTCTTTTTTCATTCATATTCTGCCCTGGCATGACAAATCCAGATATTCTTACTTGCTAGTCGGAAATTGACAATTGATTGCTCAATATTCACACAATTGCAGCACGAGTCCTGTTACTAAGTTATCATTTTTCTAAGCAGCCGCAGAAAATGATTAATGTTATGTTTGTGATAACTATCTACTTATATAACTCTTTATCATTTAAAACCGACATTCAAATTTGCTCCAAGTAAGTGACTACTTGTTTTGTTGTTTATAGACCGGTAAATGTATGTCCATTATTTTATTGAAATGTCTCTGTCGTACAATAAATAAATCGTTTCTCGTTGTATTTTGTTTACAATGAGATATTGGGATAATTTGTGTTATAATGGAAGGGCAAAACTTGGAGGAATTTGTTTGTTAAGTATTGAAAGAATCTTCTAAATGCCTCTACGTGCCTCCGATTGTAAGTACAACTTAAAATTATTCTTTCAAAATATTCTGAAATGTAGCCTGCATATTAGGAGGAGAAGTAAATGTTCATTATATGTAAAAAGAAGTTTAGGGTAAAACTTGGAGGAATTTGTTCGTTAAGTATTGAAAGAATCTTCTAAATGCCTCTACGTGCCTTCGATTGTAAGTACAACAAAAATTATTCTTTCAAAATATTCTGAAATGTAGCCTGCATATTAGGAGGAGAAGTAAATGTTCATTATATGTAAAAAGAAGTTTAGGGAGGAATTTGTTCGTTAAGTATTGAAAGAATCTTCTAAATGCCTCTACGTGCCTCCGATTGTAAGTACAACTTAAAATTATTCTTTCAAAATATTCTGAAATGTAGCCTGCATATTAGGAGGAGAAGTAAATGTTCATTATATGTAAAAAGAAGTTTAGAGTAAAACTTGGAGGAATTTGTTCGTTAAGTATTGAAAGAATCTTCTAAATGCCTCTACGTGCCTCCGATTGTAAGTACAACTTAAAATTATGACGTTATTTGACGTTTTATGACGTTATTTCTACCAAGACATTAGATACATTAAAAAATAATTCATCTTTGTAAGAGGATTCATCATTGCGAAGTAGTTGATGTTTTACGATCGATACAAATATTAAAAAGCAAGAAACAAGCAAATACCTTTTGTGTGCATGAAGAGTTTGATATCACATGTTTACTTTCTCGTATACTACGTATATACGGAGTAATATACGTAGTATAGAGAAAGTTATGAAACGCTAAGCGAAAAAACGGCGGATTTTTGGAGGAAAAAAAGTGCATAAAATCAGTTGCTAAATTAAGAGAAAAAATCATATAACACTGGGTGTATTCAGGATCCCTGGTTTAGGGGTCCTTGATGCCGAAAAACCAATTGGAAGGAAAACGTCCGTCCGTCCGCCTGTGAACACTGCTAGCGCCTAAACCATGCGTACAATCTTTTCCCAATTGAAGAAGGCCCTATCGATCTGGCTCTAGTTAAAGCTAAGAGATTTCGAAAAACATTGTTTAATATTTGGGGGTATTTTACGTGAAGCCACCCGGACAATTTCAAAATTGTCTCAAAAACGGCTCCAAACTTTTTCTTTAAATTTCTTGTAAGAATAGAGTAAAATACGCTTATAAAGCTGGAATAAGTCAAGATAGAGATTTTTCCTTCAAACAAAATTTGTTGTCCGTAAATAGGTCATGTACATTTTTTCTAAAAAATTAGTAGTTTTCGTGCAATAGAGCTTGAAATATTTGCAATTTTAAAAAAATACAAAAACAGGATTTTCTCAAAAACGGCTCCAACTTTTTTCTTTAAATTTTTGGTAGTACCGCATGCACCCTATTCCGATGACATAAAGGCCATATTGCTCTATTCATCAATTTTTTCAAAAATGAAAAAAAAAGTAAGTTTTTGGCCTATCTTTCACGTCAGTAATATTTACATTAGAGGCGATTTCTTCAAGTTATTGTATTTTTCAAGTACATTCTCGTTAAATAATATCAAATAAAGTTTCTCGAAAACAAAAGTTTTCTATAAAAATGAGCTCAAAATTCCACATTTTCAGAAACACACTAACTCCATTTTCTCAAAAATGGTTCCAAATTTTTTCTTATATTTTTTCTAATAGATGGTGATAATTACACTGTTTAATAAACCGTAAAGTTCATTTTGATGTATGTTTTGTTTTTTCCAAAGTTACAAAATGTATTTTTTTGAAATGTCTCTCACGCCGTTGATAAGCACATTTCCATCTATTTGTATACATTATTGAATTTGTGAGTAGAAGCGCTTCATGCGTGCATAGAGTGCATTGAAAAATACTATGATCTTACGACGAACGAACCAATTTGGAAGCACAAGAAAACTACAAGGCAAAACAATTCTACATTAAGAGGTTTTGTGCTAAAATTTAGTCAGTGAGCGAAACTCTAGTAAATTATCCTCAATTTTGCTTATTATATTGTCACTACGCAAAAGAATAGATCCATTACGCAAGAAGATAATAGAATAGTTGTGTTTAGAATTGTGTCACTGACAGGAACAAAATTCTATGGAAATATTCAGATAGTGTGGGAGCTACTTCAATCAATCTCTACAACTATGGCAATTACATCAAGGAACATTACCATATTGTTTTCGGTTTGTTTACATTGTACAATTTTAGTATTCATTCCAATCCCATTAGTGTAGTTTGATAAACACAGGGTAAAATTTTGATTCATCGTTTAAAGAAAACTTCAAAAATTTATCACGTGCTTCAGTCTTAAGAAAAATATTAACCTAGTGGGTTAATAAAATCAACCAAATTTCAAGCATCAGTAGCATTTTCCTGTTTGGTTATTTCTCTTAAATCTGTAAATTTATATGGATAACTTCATCTAAGCTCACTAAACACGGGATAGTTTTCATTTTACTTGGAAGTCATTTTTCATAATTAAATCCTTTTATAAAAATTTAGAGATTATTTAGTTGGCAAAGCAAACAGGTTTCATTGGTTAAGTGCAGTTGTAAGTTTATGAAATTTAGAAGGATCATATTGTGGGGAACAGCCACTTTTCTAATACGCTGGGCTTGGGTTTTATCGCAGCAGCCTCCCCCAGGAGGAAGTTGGGCAGAATGTGCAATAGAAACGCGGAAGAGTACAGTGCAAGCGAGAAGGCATGTGGAAGGAGCGGCCCAGGGCGGGGGAAGTTTGTAATCACATGTTCAGTAGTTCTAGTGTGAATGATTACAATAAAACATTGTTTTACGTTTCAAGCGTCTATTGAGTCGCCAATCCCACCCGAACACAGACAACCATTTTTTGATGTGTGAACGTTTTAAAATGTAGGTGACATTAAAAATTACTTTTTAATTTAAATAAGTGAATACAAAAACTATAAAAATGATTAGTCCAAAAATTTATTTTAATACACTCGCTCTAGATCTCCCTTTTCCTCCTGTCAAATACGAGTAATTATTATACGTATTTTTGTAATTTTGTGACATTATATTGTCTTCACTGAATCATAGGAACGAGAAGTCACTGTAGCGTTCGCTACTCAGCACAAGGCAACGCAGCTACCAGCGAGTCAGCGAGGACATTTCTAAAGCGGAATGGGGCCACAGTCGGGAAGAGGGTGACGGCCAAACTCGTGTCCCAAGGCCACAGGGTAGGTGCCATGCTAGCACCAGATGTGCCACAAGGCCACTCGGTTGCGACCTTGGGGAGGCGATAGGGTCCCAGCGAGCCTATACAGACAGGAAGGCGCAGCAAAAGGTTGTTTTTTTGTTCTGGGAACCTCTGAAGCTTCGCTGTCGCGAGGACGCCAGTGTGCGTGGGAGACCGCAAGCTTGCGTGTGAGACTCATGTCGAAGGGCGTGTTCAATAGTTGGCAGATGCTAACGGGGAGCGAAAGCTCCGGCAGTAAATGGTACGTCTCACATATACGAATATAAATAAACTGTATATACACTAAGCCATCTTGTCTCTGAATTAGGCATCCCACGACGTCACACACCTTAAAAAGTGTTAAACGACAAGTAGACGAAAAAGCCTTGGTTATTTGCTGTTCATTGCTCTAATGAGTGATAAATTTTTTCTGGAGTTCCCAGCAGCCGAGTTATGCACCCTTCACTTCCTTGAATTCGCGGCCAGAAACTCCTGAACCATCCTCCTCGCAAGCTGTTGTTGCCACCAGCTTTGGAGCAGCTGCAGGTAGAAGAATCGCCATACGATCGTGAATGTTACACTACAGGATTATATGTTTTCCATTCTTAACCTTTAGCTGGGCTGGTGAAAAATACTAACGTTACTGTGCTGGTGGGGCCTGCGAGATCCAAGACAAGAAATAATTCGCTGAACGCAATATTTTGTAGCGAAAAATATATTTCATGCAATTCAACATGATAAGTAATGCATTTCGATGAAAGTAAAGAAATTAAATATAAGCAGAAAAACACATCAATGACAAAACGAAATTTTTAGAATGTTATTGAATTTTCAAAGTAGAGTAATTGAAACAAAGTTTGAGTGTTTCAAAAGAAAAAAAAGGGCAGTTAATGAAAAGATGTTTGGTCTTTCTGTCAGTGTCTCGTAGGCAATGTTTCTTATTTTCTTTGGAACTACAGATTGTGATCTAACCACGGGTTGATCCCAAACCTTGTTACTACGGTCCAATAACAATTGCAGGATTTCTTTGTCGGTGATAGTCTACATTTCAAATGCAAAACTGCAATTCAAATAAAAATGAACTCTTTGTAATGTACACAATGTATCTACTATCCATATACTAACGAACGACGTTGCTAAACATCCGATTAAACGAAAAGTCATGTATTTAAAAAAAACTTGCGTAACTATGCTGGTGGGGTCTAGGATACCCAAAAACGTTCAAATCGACTTTAACATGTCACTGCACAAACATAACATAATGGTCGCTCGTTAGATCACAAACCCCACGACTTGATAGGAATACACCAGCCGCTGAGAAATTATTTACAAAACTATTTCATTTATTTAAAAAAATACAATAGTGTGGGTATCACAGACCCGACCAGCACAGTCAAAGGTTAAGCACGTTTCCGTAACCATGGGACTGTCCCCCACCGACTGAGTCCTAACTTCAGGTAATGTCACCTAGTAACATACTAGTCTTCCCAGTCATCGCGATAAAGGGCTTGTAAGGCTGTGGACAAATTACCTGCTTTTTTCGCGGACTCAGAAGTTACATTCTAAAAACGAAGACAAAGTTTAATCAAATATTGACTGATACTGAGTATCTTCTAGTTTGTCGTTTTCAGAGACTTCACCCTTTCAATAAATAATAAAATGTATATGTCGTACTTTAAAGTTGCTGGTCGGAAAAAGCGAGATATTCCCATCTCTTTACGGATTTTGTAGATTTATTTTCTTGGGAAATTGGTCAACATTTGTCTGAAAGATACTGAAACTTATAAATGAGAAGAATCAAAATATTTTGGCACAGAGTTTTTAGAAAAATCTTGGAAATTGTTATTTTCCCTCTTTGGCTTTTTTTAGGTTTCAAACCACACGACAGTCTTCTAATGGCCTTCCTTGTGCATATTCAAATACTTGAAAGTTATTGAAACCTATATGTGACCTGTGAAAGCCAATGTGTGGCTTCTTCTTCTTCTTCTTCTTCTTCTTCTATATATTTTAACCTTTCTCTTTCTAGAGGTTATCTTAGGTAGTTATTTACAACTTAGGTGGTTATGCTTAGGTGGTTATTTACAACGCTCTACGCACCTTGTTTCCGAGATGTAGCCACAATAGCACTTTTGTGTAGCCACAATAGCAAAATAGCCAAAAAGCATATTTTACCTACATATTATACGCAAACAGCCCGCGAGCTACCAGGAGCTTTTATTATGACTTTATGAAATAAGAAATAAACGTTATTATGACTTCTGTAAGTAAGCTTAAGTTCATACTTGGAAGGGAAGGGGAAAAGAAAAAAACCCTCGAGAACCCGCTTCCTCTGCAAATTTAACATAGAACGCCCAGGATTTGGACGCAAGTAAACAAACACACACGCTTCGAGTCAATGACCCCAGTCTCAGTCATTGCTATCGTTCAGGTTCCATGATAAAAATAGAAATGCTGAGATGGTCTGTTGGTTTGCTTCTGGACATAAATCTAGCCTCATAATTCGCTCATTTCATTCTACCCTCTTTTTCATACTAGTGATAGGAATAGAGCTGTGGATATGGGTTGTTATTTTGTTATCAATACTATTAAATCTGTAGTTCGTTCGTTCGTTCGTAAATTGATACCCATTAGTTTTGTGTAACTCGGGAACAAAAATGTCAAGATTTCAAAACCTACCTAATTCGCTTTTCTTCAGCATTCAAGTACGTATTGTAAAAGACATTCTGGAGCTCAAAAAACAGATGCGCAGATTATACTTCTTCTCCATATGTCACATAAAGTTTCTAGACTTTTTCACGAAAATAAAAACAAATACACAGATGGCAAGTTAGCGCGCTGCGGTGCGCCGCTGGAGCTATCACGTGTCTCCCAAAGCGATGCGGTCCTTTTTGATTGATTACTGATTCCGGGCGCCTCAACTAATGAAATCATTAGTCCCGTAAGTGTAGTGCATGTTTTTTTCATCGAGAGGTGGCGGTGATCTTCCCCCGCTGGATGGCGAGATCCGGCCCCAACCTACCGTCGATAAGCGGGGTTTTCCCCAACCAGGTATCTCCCACCAGCGGGTCACTGCCCCAGCCGGGATATGTTCTAAGTCTCTCTGCATGTGTAGTACTGTAGTGCATGTTAGTGTAAGTGTGTGTTAAGGGTGAGGTTAGGAAGGAAGAGGAAAGAAAGATCGCGCGCAGTCCGTGGCCCGTTTGGTAGGGTACTGCTCCGGCATTCGCCTGGTGTTGATGGGAGAAACCACGGAAAACTACTGATCAAAGCAACCGTCCACTAGAATTCTCCTCCAGAGAGCGACTGAATTGGACCCATCTCACAAGCTGGTGTCGAAAATCCCGTTGCGGCGGTCCTGGACGGCTCACCGCGAGACGCATTACCCCACGGAGGGACTCATCCACCTTCCACCCGCACCGCCACCGCCACCGCCCGCCCGTAATAACAGCAGCGTATCGATTAACGCCGCCCGCGGCGGCGGAGGCGGCGGCGGCAAAGGCGAAAGATCGCGGGGAATCTTGGTGGCCGCGGGGCAAGGGCTCGGAACCCGGTTGGAAACTATGCCCCAACTTGCAGCCAAAGGACAGCCCGGGCGGCTGACGCATGCCTTCGCCGACCGCGCCCCCTCCCCGCGCACCATGCACGCACGCGCGCGCGCGCAGGCGTTCACCCCTTACTTGTGTCGGTCCCCGCAAGGAATAAACGCGGGCATACCAGCCCCGTCCCTGGTGCCGTGCAAAGCAGCATGCGCCCCGCGCCCGAGGCCGGCGCTGGCAGGTGGGTGCAAGGGGGCGGCGGCGGCGAGGGTGGTGTTTTGCAGGTGGCCGTGTGGGTGACGGAGGAGGCGGTGACGGGGCCGGGGTGGTAGAAATGGCGACGGCGTTGGCGAAGGGAGTAGAAGTTGAAGGTGATGACCCGGAGCGGTAGCTCAGTGCATCAACTGATGTCACTGCAGCGCCTCTGACCGGGAGGTCCTAGGTTACACTCCCCACGGAGGCAGGATTTTCGACACTAGCTTTTCAGCTAGGTCGGATTCAGTCGCTGTCTGGAGGAGAATTCTAGCGGCCGCCTGCTCTGATCGGTAGTTTTCCTTGGTTTCTCCGATCAACACCAGGCGAATGCCGGAGCAGTACCTTACCAAAGCGGTCACACACCGCGCGCGCCATTTTTCTTTCCTCTTCCTTGTCCTATCCTCTCTCCTTACACATACACTTACACTAACATGCACTACACTAACACATATTCCGGGAGACGGGTCGGGATCTTGGAGCTGTCCCGGCTGGGGCGGTGCCCCGCTGGTGGGAGAGTCCTGGTTAGGGAGAAACCCCACTAGACGACGGTAGGTCGGCGGTGGATTTCGCGATCCAGGGGGAAATATCACCGCCCTCCCCCAGAAAAAACATGCACTACACTAACGGGACTTAGACCAAAGCAGTTCATGCGCCCGGAAACATGAAAAAATCAATCAATCAATTGAAGGTGATGACGTAAATGGTGGAAGCAGAGGCGGGCGGGGTGGCAAGGGTAATGGTATGTAGGTGGTCATGGTGACGGAGGCGAAGGTGGAGGTGGTGGTGGCGGTGTTAATGGTGAACGTAGATGTGACTGACGGTGTTAATGGCGAACATGGAGGTGGCGATGACGGTGTTAATGGCGAACGTGGAGGTGGTGACGAGGCTTGGGTTGTATAAATGGCGACGGCGTTCACGAAAGGGATAGAAGTTGAAGGTGGTGTCAGAGATGGCGATGGCAAACGCTAGAATAAGGGTGAGATGGGTAGTACGCCAGGTAGTAGCGGTGAAGATTGATATGATGATAGAAGCGGAAATAACAGTAAGAATTGTGTTGTAGATAAGGCACGATGCCGATGGCACTCACGACAGAGGGGACTAGGGCTGAGCAAGAGCTATCGAGACAGGACTGGTGGCAGCAGACGTGGACGTTGGGAGCAGTAACAGTGGTTCGAGCAAGGGGTAGAGGTTATGCAGATGGTTGTGGCAGTGGCGACGGCATAGAATGTTACGAACGCCGATGTAGACTTACTGCAGGAGGTGGGGGTGAGTAATTTTGGGGTTGACATGTGACGATGGAGCGAAGGCGGCAGAAGTGTTAGACGCGGTGGAGGCTGCGACGTAAATAGCTTTTGACGGTGGTGACTGTGATAACTGTCAGAAATTACATTAAATGTAATGGAGATTTAATGTTGGACTGTACATGAATTTTAATGAACAATGTACATTAAATGTATATTAATGTACCTGTACATTAAATTTAATTCTAAAATTAAAATCAATGTAGGTTTAATGTACAACTGTTAACTTAACTTAGTTGTGTACATTAAATTAATTATACGTAAATTAAATTTAATTGTACACGTACATTAAATTATGTACACGTACATTAAATTATGTACACGTACATTACATTATGTACACGTACATTAAATTTAATTTACATACATGAAAATTACTTTTATGTACCTTTACATTAAAAGTAATAGAGAAATTTCTGACAGTGTAGCAATAGTGACGACGAGTTACGAGTAGTGGCGGTAATGGAGTACCGGGGATGGTGTTGGCGATGAGAAAATGCTAATGGTGGAGGTGGGAGCGATGGTTGTTCTGTGCATGTGGCCATGTCTACATGCGATGACAGTGACAGTGCCGTCATAGTGACGACGGCGACGGTGGCGTCATTGTGGCCAACGGACGATAGAGGCCGTGAGGTGATTATTGCATTAGCGGTGGTGGTGATGGTGCCGAGAGCGAAAAAAGAGGGGGTGCCTATGATAATGACAGAGGCGGGGGCGATGGTGTTATGGCGGTGGAGGTGGGCGATAGTAGGAATGGAGTAGATTAGATTTTTGTGAAGCGGCTATGAAAGAGGTACATTTTCAACAGCAATCGTAGTACAGTTACAAGCATAGGATGAGTTTTCTGTAGAAAGAAGTACAATGCTAATAGTTTTCTTTTAACTGCTCCTTATCGTAGTACCGCGTAGATTTTTTTAATAATCGGTCTATGTGAATAAACAGCGAACCAATCGCTTGCAGATATTTGCTGGGTAAAGTCATGGTAAGTGGACTGTTCACTTAAGCAGTGCTGATTTAAGTCTTTCTCCAGATGATGCGTCTTTGAGACATAAAATTGCTCACGCAAAGTTGAAATAGGCACTGCATTTCGAGGCATATGCACTATACTTTTCATACCGCACCTCCCTCGCCGTTCAAAAGATTTGATGACACTCTAAGAATTTGTATCCTCTATACTCACAATCAAACAAAAGAACCACAGGAGAAAAGCATTTGTAAGAATGAAAATTTGAAAGAATCAGGTCAAGAGAAAAGAAAATTTTACTTTGAATTTTAATAACTATATCACATTTTGTAATAGAAGAAAAAACATATTTCAAAATGAAACTCTTTCAAATACATTACTCCAGTCTCTGGCAGCCTTAAGTAAACTCTAAGTTATACTAATAACTGGAAACTCTATTGTAGTAAACACTATACCATTTCTTTCCACGCGATTTCAAAATATATTCGAACTCAGATCTGGTGCTCAAAGAATTAATAAGGCTTAAATACGACTGGAAGTACACGCTCATTATTTTGAAGGGTGCACACTATTTGCACTTTGGAGAATACGAACCGTCAAGATGCACGAGATTCTCGTCTCCTGCGGAAAAACTGACGGCAATTGCGTGCGTGTTTCCTTTCCGAAAAAAAGACGCATGTACAAAATGCATGCGTGATGTGCGTTATTGAATGCGTTAGACGCATGCGCAATGTTCAGTGAAAAGACGCATTGTATGGACACTGTTGAAAGGTTGTATTCTTGGTATGCCTCGCTTGTCATACCTATCTTGAATTGATCTACTGCCGTCACATAGTTACCTGATATGCTATCTACGACGGAGAGCAGATTTACCATGGGCGCGAGGCCTGATCGTATGAGAAAAGAAAAAATCCCAAAACAATGTGAGTTTCGATTTTGACTAAAAACGAATGCGAAATTTCATTGTTTCATTACGCCTATTCTCCCACTGCTTGAACTGATTGAATTCCCATACTCAGTGCTCAATTCCCATTGCTTACTATAGAGGTGAAGTCATGGCTCTTCAAGGCTCCAAGGAAGAGCCCGTCCGCCATTAAACATTTGCTATTCACGTCTTGTGCTCTAGTATAGCAACATTTTGATATTCTTGGTACGTTTACTTGGGTTTTTCTAACGTGGCATCTGAGGGTAGTATCTCCAAGGTAGAATATGGCATGACTTTTCGCGTCCTTCTCGGCCCTGCCGCTAGATTTCGCATTATCGCGACCGTATAAAGCAGCGGCACGACCGAGAACGACGCGAAAAGTCGTGCCATATTCCATCTTGGAGATACTACCCTGAGATGCTACGTTAGAAAAACCCAAGTACAAGTAAGTGATGTATTCGTACTATACTACGTTATAAACAAATACACTACGTTAAATTCATACGTACTTCACTCCTACTTGTGACCGCTCTACCTTTTCACTATTCTCTAAAAAGCCTACAGCGGGTCACTCAAGTAACCTAGTAGTATTACTTGATCATTAGGAATGGTTTTATATGTCCTAATTGCCCTACAGGAGTGGGTTCGTCTTTTATCCTGCTTTTGTAATAAGAGAAACGAGGCAGAAGAGAATCTTTTAACTATGAACAGAGTTCTAGATATATATTCTGTTAAATACTTGAATACAATTCTAATCTAGCATTTACACATTGCATTGAAAAATTCTATCACTTGCTCTACCTTTAGCAATTACGTGATTACCTAACAACTGCAGTTGCGTTTTAACACTGGCATAAACACTTTACATAAAACCATATTACCCTTCACTTCACAAAAAAACACAATAAAATAATTGTTCATAAGAAAATAATACATGGAAACACAAAATACTGAAAAATAATTACATACCAAAATAGCCTTTACATACACTTTCAAAGAAAGTCACTTGAATAGTAAATGAAATATGTACAAGACGTTTCACTTTCCCGTAGTTTATTACCTTATACAATTTAGCCAGCAAAGAAAAAAATGTTGTTATGCAATGAACGTACAATTAATAATAACTTTTACTAATTATTGGTTTTGAACAATTTTAAAACGATTAAACAATAAATTGAAAACACACACTAAAAGAACAAATATTATCGATAATAGAAAAACGAAATAAATAGGTTTTTACAATTCTTTACAGGAATTAACTATCTGGCTTCCTTTTACGACTGCAATATTATAAAAGATTACGTTTAAATGATTTTAATATAATTACTGGATTATCTACGTCTGTGAGGTGAATTCTATCTCTGTAGAATAATTCTCGCTTCTTTAAACAGTTATTTTTTTTTTTTTTTTGATAATTTCTAGGGAAGTTTTCTGACTCACAAAGAAATATTTCCACAGCTTGGAGCGGCGACGGCGACCCAGATCCTTTCAAGGTCGTGGCAACCCCTTGCTTCGGTGAACACGTGCTCCGGTGAATCGCTCCCACAGACCTTCGAATTTTATACAATCTGACTGCAATATTTTCGCGTAATGAATTTCTTACGTGGTAAGCCAAGTTGAAAGACGAAAATAAAAAAAAGCTGGAAATAGAAAGAAACATTTTCTATAGCACATGCTTTCTACTTCAGTATACGTTCAGCAACGTTCTAGAACGTTGAAATATATTATTTCCTCGTTGATAGAAAAATAGCATATTTCTACGTAATGCGTTCACATGAATTTATCAGAATATTAATGATTTAAAGTTCTCAATTCTCTCATACATGGTATCGTTACTTTAACATGATGAGACGAATTACCTTTTTCAAGCTTCTTATCGTCGAAATACGGCGAATTCTCCTCTCCGTCCAGCACGAACAAATTCGGTCTGTCCAGATCGGCGGTTGGCAGCAAAAGAGAACGCTTATCGTAGCGGTGCTTTGCGCTAGTGCTGATATTTTCAAGGGTGATTTTTGATTGGCTGACGTTCCATTCTTCGCGAGTGCGTTCAGAAACTTTAATAAATTCTCGCAAGGGATACCATTTATTGCTGGCGCGATCTCTTGCAATTCGGTAACACTATAATTGCATCTTGTCGTGTCTTGACGTTCTCGGGTGCTTCTCAAAAATCAATGGAACCGACATATGGGCGGTTACATACTATACCACGTCATTGCAGTATTTGCGAAGTTTGTTTTATAAAAATAATTACTTTTGTGCAGTGTTATACAAGCGTCTTTTATTTGTTCGTCGTGGGCAATGTGCGTGGAACTTTTTGGAAAACAATTTTGTGTGGTTTCGTTCAGCGGCAGTTTGCTGCTGCAGGGCGCTACTTGGTTCTAAGCACGGCGAAGTAGGACTTGAGCCTGCGATGCACTGGTTGGGTGGCCACTACTCTCATCTTCATTGTTAGACAATGGATTGAGTAATAGTGATGACCCGCGGGTCTAGTCTCTTCAAGCCTGGCATGTTTAGGTCCCGTAGGTATGATAGTTGGGAGGAGCGGACATTACATATCTATCAATTCCGAAGGCAGCACTGATGGCAAACTGGTCAACTAAAAAAGGCACGCTTTCATTGATTGATTTTTTCGTGTTTCCGGCTGCGTCAACTGCTTTGGTCATTAGTCCCGTTAGTGTAGTGCATGTTTGTTCTCGGGAGATGGCGGTGATCTTCCCCCACTGGATGGCGAGATCTGGCACCGACCTACCGTCGGCCAGCAGAATTTCCCCGCAACCAGGGGGGCACCGCCCCAGCCAGTACAAGCTCTAAGCTCTCGGCCGGTCTCCCAGAATATGTGGAAGTGGAGTACATGTTAGTGTACGTGTGTGCGTGTAAGGTGAGAGGATAGGGCAAGGGAAAGGAAGGGAAGATTCGCGCGCGGTCCGTGGACCGTTTGTTAGGGTACTGCTCCAGCATTCACCTGGTGTTGATCGGAGAAACCACGGTAAACTACCAATCAGAGCAGCCGGCCGCTAGAATTCTCCTCGAGACACCGACTGAATTCGACCTAGCTGAAAAGTTAGTTTCGAAAATCCTGCCGCCGTAGGGAGTGTAACCTAGGACCTCCCGGTCAGAGGCGCTGCAGTGACATCAGTTGATGCACTAAGCTACCGCTCCCAGTTTATGCTGGGTGGCGAGATTCGGTGCCGACGTACAACGGCTTGCTGGGATTTTCCCCAATCCGACATCCCCCGCCGGTGTGGCAGCACCCAAGTCAGGACAAGCTATGAACTCCCGACTGGGCTTCCGACATGAGTGGTAGTGTTTGTGCATGTGTGTAAGTTCGAGTAAAGGGTGAAGATAGGACAAAGATGAGGAAGGAAAGATCGCGTGCGATCCGTAGCTCTGTCATTCGCCTGTTATTGATAGCAGAAACCAGGGAAAACTACCAGTCAGAGAATCTGAATTCAACCTTGTAGCTAGTGTTGAAAATCCTGCTACCGTCAGGACTCGAACCCTAGCACCTACCAGTCAGAGGAACTGCAATGACAGCAGTGAATGCCCTGCGCCATCTTGGCCGGTAAAGAGCACACTTCAAAGCGAAAATAATCAGAAAATGAAAACCAAGAATGTAGAGAAACCTGAAGCAGGAATCAAACACTTCCTTAATAACAGCATCAGCGCAGTCACGTGGTCTTGCAGTGCCGTGTTACCTCGTTAGTTCATCAGTTGTTCACAGCTCGGCGGCGAGGGGTGTATCTAACGCCTAGTGTTGCGAGGGGCTGAGCTGCATGGCACGAGGGGGCGAAGCAAATACAGGGATGGAGAGGCAGGCTCCACCGCCGGCAAGAAGCGGGCGCAAACAAAGTCCGTGCCACGCGCGCAGGTAAATTCCTGAGGCGCCGTTTGGGCGGGGAGGGGCAGCGTCGGGGGCAAGGGGGCGGGGAGGGGAGGGGAGGGAGGGAAGGGGTTCGTCGAGGTCGGGAAGCTGCCCCGAGCGCCGTGCGTCGGCAGGGTGGGAAGCGACGCGGATACTGCAGGGGCGCGGTCTTGCGGGCGCCCCACAGCCACGGAACAAAGAGCCCAGAGCGGCGCACGAGCCAAGATCGTTGGAGAGAGATGCCGGAGGTAGGTGTAGCCTTCGAGTGCACAAAGGCAATACTATGGCCTAAATACAAGCCCGGGTAGACTAACAGGTCATATTAGAGTTATGTGGAAAAGAAATAATTTAGTACTTCCAAATTTGTGTCTAAATTAAACTACGTAAAATTATATTTAAGAATAATCAGTTTACAAAATTTAACATTTGAAAGAGATGACGAAAAGTAATATTATGGTCTAAATGCAGATTGGAAAAGAACAACGGATAATAAAATTTTCTTGAAAAATATATGATTAAGTATTTCTCAAATATGTCATTAGATTAAACTACGTAAAAATACATTTAAGAATTGTCAGTTTTTGTAATCGAATGTTTGAAAATTACACATGGAAAATGACTGCAAATGAAGCTGCTCGATAGGCTCTTTATTCCTTGGCTTTAGGGGCACCCACATTAAGAAACCTAATATAATAACTAAACATATTTTTCATACAGATATTCAATATACCAATAATGTAATAAAATATTCAATATTTCAATATATTATTTTTGGAAGCTTTCTTCGTAATTGTCAATTACCTATGAATGTATGGTTTTAGTTTCATCTCCACTAGATTTTAACCTAAATCATATCTAAATTTTTCATTATTAAGATTTAAAAATTTTGACGTATTAAACACATCCAAATACTATTCTTTTTCGAGAGAAACTAAAAAACTGAAAAAGATTCAATACTTAAATGTGTAATATAGATATAACACAATTCCTCAACAATTCTGTAGCTTTGAAAATCCGTTTCTCCCACACTAACATCAAACTGCAAATATGCAACCTCTACTCCAAAGCCATTTTCAAAACGTTCATTTCTCTCGTGCAAAGGAAGTGCTATCATTCTCAAAGCGTTTCCTCGGCGTGCTCACCATCGCACTTACATACCGCGCGAGGAATCCGCAAGAAACAAAGCCGCCCCTGAACCTTGGTGGCAGTGTAAACCCCTGCGTCATCCCAAAGTACAAAGAGGAGAGGGAATGAGAGAAGGGACGAGAAGAGTATAGAATGCAGAGAGGAGGATGGGAAAGAAAACGGAAGGTGCGGTCAGTTTGGAAGACGAGGGAGGTGAGAGGAATTGGGGAAGAACAAGAGGAGGGGAGAGAGAAAAATGGAGGGGAAATATGGCAGGAGAGAGGAGGTGATGTAAGAGAAGAAAACGGGAGCGGTCCAGGGAGGAGGGGAGATGAGGGAAAAGAACAGATGGAAAGGAGAGCGGAGAAGAGAGACAAAAAGATGAGTGGCTAGAAGAGGGAAGAGTGGAAAATGAGACAGATGAGATGAATAGAGTGCAGGTGAGAGAGAAAAAATAAAAGATGAGACAAGGGAGAGAGAGAACGGGCGAAGAGGTGTGAGGAGGCGGAGGAAGTGGGAGGAAGCCAACAAGAAGGCGGAAAGTTGCTACGCGTCGCGAAGTGGAGCGGAGCGGTGTGGCCGCAGCGGCGGCCGCCAGGGCAAGAGCTGGCGTGATCTAATTAAACAAGCAGGCCTCTGCGCCCAGCGCGACCTGCCCCAGGGGCAAGGCGGCGCTTTGAGGCACATGCCTCCGCCGACGCAGGCGCGGCGCCGGACTTCGTGCTCTGACTGGGAAGCCTCGCGCTCTGGCCTCTCACAAAATATGTGGGCGCGGTCTTGGTGTTAACCGCGCACGTTTTCTTGAACCCTCGCTTCGCTCGTTGCGCGAGGGTTGCGGAGTTTGGTTATTTTGACAAGGATTCATTGATTGATAGATATTGATTCTGGGCCCGTCAACTACTATGGTCATCCGTCCCGTAAGTGTAGTGCGTGTTTTTGCGCGGGAGATGAAAGTGGATGGCCGCTGGATGGGCAGATCCGGCGACCTACCGTCGGCTAACGGGGTTTTCCTCAACAAGGTATCTCCCAACAGCAGGGACCGGTCTCCCGGCATGTGTGGTAGTGTTGTGCATGTTAGTGTGGGTGTGTGTAAGGGGTAAGGGACACGGAAGTGGAAGGAAAGATCGCGCTCTGTCCGTGGCCTGTTTGGTAGGGTACTGCTCCGGCATTCGCCTGGTGTTGATAGTAGAAACCACGGAAAACTATCCATCAGAGCAGCCGACCGCTAGAATTCTCCTCCACACAGCGACTGAATTCCACCTAGCTGACACGCTAGCGTCGAAAATCCTGTTATCATCAGGACTCGAACCTAAGAACTCCCGGTCAGAGGCGCTGCAGTGACATCAGTTGATGCACTGAGCCACCGCTCTCGGTTTGTAACAAGGAATTTTATATCAAATTTGTAGGTCGTTTGACAATGCAAAATAGTTTCTATTCTATGGGAGCGAATATTTCTGGTTATCGGATTTTGTTCACAATGCTCGTTGCTATCATTTATTCTTAATTCAACTAATGTAGATAAAGGAGTGGGAGTAGGTATTCCGGGGCTCAATAAAATGTAATACACTTATAATACGTTGCTTTAAAGCGGCAAACGCGCTTCAAAGTCTTATCTTGGTCACCCAAAAAAGTGGATGTTGAAGTGCAAGAATTAAGGACAGACTGCCCGGGCTGGCCGGTTGCAGTAGTCCCTCTGTCACTTGTCTGTCAGTAGACTACAGTCACAGGGAGAGATGGCTCAGGACACGAATTTATGTCACAGCAAGGCCTCCTTCCAGCAGGTCTTAGGGTTCGATTCACGACGGTGGTAGGATTTTTGATGCTGAACGAGGTCGAATTCATCCACTGTCTAGAGTAGCCCTTCAGTGACCATCTGCTCTGATCGGTGGTTTTCCGTGGTTGCTCCGATCAACACCAGACGAATGTCGGAGAAGTACCCTAACAAGTACCCATTAACCACGCGCTACATTTTCTTTCTTTTTCTTGTCCTATCCTCATCCCTACTTACGGGGAAATCCCCATAAGGAGACGTAGGTTAGCGCCGGATCTCGCCAGCCAACGGCGGAAGATCACCGCTACCTTTCACGATGAAAAACATGCACTACACTCACAGGAATAGTGACCTTAGCCGTTGTCGCGTCCGGAATAACTAATCTATCAATCAATCGATCAACAAGCATGCGCATAAGCGCTGGGTCAGGGCATTCTCAGTGAGGCGCCCATTTGAGCTGATCTGACCTGGAAGGTAACCATCCAATGCGCTTGCGCCAAATGTTTGAAGAGGCGCTGGTGATTGGCAGCCCCACCACTCGAAAAGTACCATTCACCGATAGGCGGGTGACACTGAGCAAAGAAAGAGGTAGGTATGTTCCCTTCTGCCTTCAGAGGAAAGTTTGGCCTTCAACATTGTTTTCTATATCATCGAATTTTCTTATGTTCTCTTTATCTCAACATTTTCTATCATCTAGAACTTACCAACAAATAGGGCTCATATGTTGATCAACCCTTATTGAATTATTGGCGATCAAACCGGAATTACAGAAGATTTCTTTTTTTAGTTCTCTCCAATTTTACTTTCTCGTATACATAGTATAGATAATGCTACGGAAAATCGATTTTGAGATTTCAACGGAAATATACGTTTTGGGGTCCCCTGATACCGAAAAATTGTTTTTTTCAAAACATTCGTTCGTCTGTTTGTGAACACTACTAGTGCCTAAACCATAAGTAGGATCTTTTTAAAATTGAGCAAACCCCTGTCCATCCGGCTCTAGTTTCATAATTGTTCATTGGATTATCATTATTTCGTCGGTGTAAATATTAATTAGATGCCTCTGCCAAATATCACCGACACTGAGGACAAATGCCCTCGTGGTCCAATAAAACAAGCAGATGCCTTCCATCGGTGGGTGCTTCAGAGAAGAATACACCTCAAATTGGATTCTAGTAAATACTATAGATGTTACGAATATTTTTTTTCATAATCTAAGCGATTCACTCAGTACATCGTTGATGAAAAATGTTTCCATATATTTTAGCAATTTAAACTTGATCACTTTTTAATTTATTTATGCTATTTAAAATTAATCTGTGGTTATCGAAACGTTTTAGTGTAAGACGGAATAAAAGAAATTTTTCAGCAAGTGTTGAAAATTTAAAAAAACAACATCAGCAACTCTAAACACCCAATTCACTCCGCGAGTCACGCTGCGCAATGCTTCTTCAAACTCTTTTCCCCCTTTTTAGGTTACGTAAATAAGACCCCTCATGACCTTTGCCAATGATAATGAGGTGCAAAATCTCATTTTACGGACTTACGTGACGTTTCTGATATCGCACCCTTCGTTGGTACTGCGTTGGTAAACAACTCATTCTGCATTAGTTTTTGGTCCTTAAACTCAATCAATCAATTAGTTTTTGGTAGGTACGCGAATTCGTAGAGTATTCGTTTGGTAGGTATTCGAATTCTATTCATAGGCAAAGAAAATATTGAGTTTTCATTCTTTACTGTTCAATTTTGGTTGTGCGAAAAGAATATCACCGTTACCACGGGTATGGCGATGGACCAGCGTTATGGACATGGCTTCGAGAAATAGTTGTATTCAAACACACATTTTTTGCGAACAGACGTTGAATGAAAATGGATCTTTGTTTTGATAACAATTAAAAGTAAAAAAGAAACTAATAATTATTCATAAATAAAGCATTATTATATGTAAAAAACTGTTTGTAATGAGCAAAATTGTAATTTTTTGCAGAATATCAACTTTTTCCTTTTACAAAAAACCTCCGTCTTAATAGCGCAATAAGCAATCAATTAACGAGCTTGACGTTCAAATAAATAATGTTCATGAGGTGAATATCATACAGGATCCAACACTTTACATTGCATATAGAAAACCTCCACATTATAGACATATCTATGGCATCGAATGCTTCTCCTTAGAATTTAGTACGAACACAAATTCTTCGATACATTTCCGGAACCATTCCAAATATTTCCAAATTATGCCAAATATTTCGAGGATTTCAATATTAAATGCTTTGTGAGAAACTCGTAACCTCATCGAATTTTATTTTAATCCGTTCCGCTTTCAAGGAACGCGAAATTCAACGGATTCCTGTGCTGCTACTTCACTCTGTTGTGTTTATTTTACAAAAGCAAGAATTTCTGACAGTATTTCATCTCATCTTGCATGCTTCTACTTAGAGTACGAAAGCTCAAAAACTGTCTTTAAAACGTGTAAAAAACAAAATGTATATCTGCATAAGTAAAACGTACTCTTTGGAATGATTTACATGTCAATGTAAATTTTGTTCGAGTAAAAAATTATGAAACTTACAGCCGCCTAAACAGTCATTTATTTCGTTTTCACTGACAACATAAAAATATTTTTACTTGTAAATTAAAATATTTCGTATCATTATTAGGAGATTTAATTCAATACTTCTAAAACATTGGTTCATCGAATGCACAATGAACACATTTTATTTATATACCCCTGACAACAAATGAAATGGCGACTACGATTAGAACTGAAATGATATTTAAATATTTGATGAAATTTTGAAAATGTAGTAAGGGACAAAAAATATGTATGACACTCCAGAGTAAAAATAGTGCATTCGCTCACAAAAATTTGCCCTCTTGGTTCCTAACGTAGCCTCATGGGCCAAACTTTCCAATCGTGAATGAAAGCTTATTTTATTCTCTAATACCATAGATTTCTGTTCACTGAAGATGAAAATAGAACGCATTTCGGTTCGTTTTATTTATTTCACAAAACGACAAAAAGTTGTATGTGACGATAGGGGGATGGAGATAAGCTACATGACCAATATTTCTATCAATAAAGACAATACAAATTTTACGCAAAAATTCTCGTGAGAGTAGTCTTACTAGCGCTATACACATTGTTTTATAAAATGCTCAATGATCATATGAATGAAAGGTCGGCAAAATCCAGGAAAAATCACAAAATTGCAGCCAGAGTTTAGGAGGCGTTTCGCGTCCACAGACAATTTGTTTGTATTAGATGCGCTAGTTTAAAAAAATGCATTCTCACGTAAACGGGGCCATTAGACAGGACATTGTATTACGGTTTGTGGAGTTTGAATTGGCTTTTGACTCAATTAATAGGGAATCTTTATGGCTGAAACTAAGCGAAATAGGCAAGTTTTAAATGTGCTTCAGATCACGTACAGAGAAGTAAATGTTTTCATCAAGAGTGACAAAAATTACACAAAACTGCAGTTGGAGTAAGACTCGGTTGCCTATTTCCGCGCTACTGTTTATTTTGTTTATGATTATTAATGAAATTTTGACAAGAAGTGGTAATTTGATGGTTTAAAAATTCCAGCAATACTTTATTTAGATGATCGATTTCTATGCTCAGAAAATATTGAGGGCTTACATATGAGTTTAATCACTCTCGCAAGACGTAGTGAGGTATGAGAACTAAAAATAAATATTCAAAAGACATTTGTGGCTTTCAAGAAAGGAATTATTTATGGTAAAAAAGAGAAATGGAATTAAACACAGAATACGCTCGACCGTGTCAAAGCTTCTACATCTATAGCTGCAAAATTTTTCATAGATGAGGATGTAATAATCACACAGTTATACCACAAAGCAAAGGAATAATTGTGCTCAAAGAAATTATTAGAACTGCGCGCTTAATGTACCTTCAAAACTTTCCAATGAATAAATCTGAATTTCTTCAAGCAATGAATTTGCGGGTGGATATTTGGGGAGTGGATGGGATAGATATTGAAAAGCAAAGGAACCGATTATCAAAAGTTAATTCGAAGGGATTCTTGATGAGTAGAAAATGTTTAAAAATAATTTAAAAATAAATTCATTAATACGTGGTATTAGTAAGCGAGCATGCGAATATGCTTATGAACAGGTTATTTTCAAAACCAGTACTGGAATCGAACGGTATTACCGAACTTACGAAGTGACACTGTTACTTGAACTCTTGTACCTGGAAGACGCCTCGGAGGAAATAGTTGTAATTAGAGAAACATACTAGGTAGAACGGTTAATTTCTGATAGACGTTAGTAAAGATATCCTAGATATCGGAAAATGCTCGATAGTGGTACAAATTTCTGGTATGGTTCGATATGATATTATATACAAAAAAATATATAAAAGAAAAGTTAAGAAAGAAAATTCTTGGAAATATTAACCTTGTATAGTGTTCAAATTTAGTATACAACTGTACAATTCGGGTCTCTTTGAGTCGAAATTTTTTTTTCCTTATTAGAGATGATTAAGTAACGGATTTGTTGAGTATATTCGTAAGTGGAATGTTATTATAAAATGACGTAAAATGTTAATAACATTAACTTAGATTATATAATTTTTTCCATCCAGAGATTTCATTATAGTCTTATGTGGCAAAACGTCATAATACAGGAAGTGAACAGATAGTATAATTGGTCGAAAGCTTCACACTAACACGAAACGAAATCAATACATGAATTCCTATACTTTCAATCGAGAAACCTCTCATGTTATGCTTGTGTGATGCTTGTGTGATGCTCATCACCTTATGCTTGTGTGATGCAGGGTCGACTACTCAATACTAAGTCTATAGATCATAATATCAGAAACGGTAATTTTAAACGTCATTCCTTCAAATTGGTCCTGTGAGTCATTCACGCTAGTTGACAACAGCTAACAGAATTATGTCGCTTTTTGATTTCAAAATGTTGGTTTCCGAGGAAAAGTTCTGGAAGTTTGAAAACTTATATAATGTATGCCGAATGAGTGTATTATCCATGTTGATCCAACATCAAAGTCAAGATTTTTTAAAACGAAAGCTCATAACATATTTGTAGCAATTGTACTCTACTTCGGTGTTTGAGTGTGAGGATATTATTTTGCCAAATGTAAAGTGCGCAACGTTGTGTACTTTTAATCGAATGATAATTCAGATACTTTTGAGTTTTGTTACCTAAAAAATGTTTGACTTGAGTGGGGGGAAATATTTCGGCACTAGGAGATCTTACTGTTTGGCTCAGGAAAACACCTTTTGATTCAAACACTTCTTCTCTTGAGCACCAGTGGATTGGTCAGACATCGACTACCAATACATTAGTCCTACTACTAGTCCACATACCCCCACTACAAATCCATCGAAAGCATCTTTTGTCTTGTGATCATATCACAGACGACATTAACAAGTTCATTGCTGAGATAACACAAGTACTACATTTTCCCTGTTGTGACCAGACAGTAGAAAGGTAACACAAACAAGTGGCAGAAGCAACAGGAAAAGTGTACACACATGAAAAGAAAGAAGTGTATGCAAGATTTGGAACAAATCTCTAAATAAGGCATTGTTTAACAGTGTTAACCTAGTTAAAATACGTTGATATACATTAAAATGTATTTTCATATTACGTAGTATATTTTTTTAATTATGTGAGATTCTTTTTATTTTATGTCATTAATGTTGAAGACTTACGATTTTTAAGAGAAGTTTGTTAATATTGTAAAATAAATTAAAATTTTTCGAATTAAATGTTACCCTATCAGACAAGCAATAGAGAAGTGGAAGTTCTCGCCCAAAATGCATGTTTTTTTACTCCTTCACTATTAAAAATAGAAAAAGTTGATTTTTGACGCTTCCAGTGACGCGCTGTAATATCTCGGTAGACGAGGCCTCATAGCTTAAAATATGAGGCTTCCTTTTTAGTTTCGTTAGTGACTGTTTTTGCCGAACAAGCGATGACGCCATTGAGTATCTATAAATCTTTTAAGGCAGGTAGGTAATCACGTTCGAACTGAGCAAAAGACTGCAAATATGTTGAATAATGTCACTTTTATATTTAATTAGTTTTAAGTGTAGAGAATTGGAAATCAGAACAAATAATATGTAATGATGTATTTATAGATCAATATTCATTCAAATAAATAGCCAGAAAAAATCATCAATAATAATTATTAATAATTAATCATAATATTACTCATAATAATTAGTCATATAATTATTCATTATAAATAACATTATTATAATTATCGTTATGAGGGTGACAGAACAAACAGTGCCTGATACCGAGATTTATGACCAACCAAGTCAGATATTTCTTATATCGACCATGTGTCATTCAAATTGTTTTCGAAATTCTAAACGGTAAAAGAATCACTGAAGTAAGAAATAACCTTTTCTGAATAGGAGAATTCACAAGCTGTATTTCGATGATACTCATTTGTTTCCACTGATCTTAACGGAGCCGTTTAGATTAGACTTCCATTCCTCTCGTACTTGAGTTACTCGTTCATCGACCGAACAGTATAATATTTAGACAAGCCTCAAACGAAGTCTTGAAAAAACTCCAAGCATATGCCTGGGATTGTAGCGGAACATTAAGATGTTATTAATGAACATTAAGACGAAATTAATAAACCTAATTATTAAAACATTAATAAACATAAGGAACATTAAGACGAAAAACAGACTCTGGGCCGTTAGCTCCGTGATATCACGAAAGTAAAGCAGCCCGAGATACCGGGGGTCCCTGAATGGGTGACCGTCTGAGATTCCCGGACGCTAACGGCCCAGAGTCACTGACCGGTAGGGATAAAAGACTCACGAATTGACTGAGGTGGCCTACGTCTTGAATTGACGTATGAGTGACTGAAGTTCAAGTAGGATTACTCCCACGTTCAATGTGAAAAAGGATTAGAACGTTGTTACACAAATTTAGGAAATTTATTTCAAACGAACAGATTTGGTTCCGCACTATTCAAATGGCCTTTCTGGCCCTTTCCAAACTGAGCGGTGCTCTGACGGGAGCTTCCAACTGCCCTCTACATTCTACCGAGCGCGCGCCACTGCAACTCTCACCACAACTCTTGAGGAGCTGCTGGTACGGAAGCCCTCCACGCCAAATCCGCCGGGTGCCGCAGCGTTCGGCCACGCCTGGGCCGGCCAACTGCCCCTCACCGGCGGTAAGAGGATTAAAAAAACTGCGCCCCCCGTGCCCAGGGCGGGCCGTTTCATTCCCTGGCATTTTGCGCCCTCTCCACGCCTCTGCTTTGGGGAGTCGCCTGCCGCCGCCCTCCGCCCCGTGACCTGCCTTGCTCCGGCCGCTCAACCCTCGACGCTGGATCCCTGCCTCGGAACTCAACCCACTTCGTTTCACCTCGCTCCCGCCGTTCTTTCTCTTGTCACTCGTTTCATTGCAACTCCTGTCTCCTTCCCAGCCGTTCTTTCTCGATCCTCTGCTCTCCCAAAACTCCTTTTTCTTAATCCTGTTCTCACTTTCACGACCCTGTCTCATCTCCAGACCTTCTCCTCTCCTGGCCTTGCCTCTCTCGTTTCCACACACTCTCTCTCACTTTCCTGACATTCGTCTCGTTTTCTTGGCACTCATCTCCTTGATACTCTTCTCCCTTTTTCCACACTCTCCTCTCTTTTCTGACACTTTTCTCTTTTTTTACACTCTCCTCTCTTTCCCGACTCTCTTATCTTTTTCGACCCACTCCTCTCTTTCGCCTCACTCTCCCCCCTTTTCCACAACTCTCCTCTCTTTCCCCTCACTCTCCCCTCTGTCCCCTCACTCTCCTCTCGTTTCCGACAATCTGCCCTTTTCCGACACTTTTCTTTCTTTCCTCTCACTCTCCTCTCTTTTCCCAATTCTCCTATCTTTTCTCTCACTCTTCCCTCTGTCCTCTCACTCTGCTCTCTTTTCCGACACTTTCCTTTCTTTCCCCTCTCTTTCCCCATTTTCCTATGTTTTCCCTCACTCTCCTCCCTTTCCCTTCACTCTCCTCTCACTCTCCGCTTTTTTCCGACGCTATCCTCTCTTTTCCGACACTCTCTTCTCTTCCTACACTTTCCTTTCTTTCCCCTGTCTCTCCTCTCTTTTCCCCCTCTCTCCTATCTTTTCCCTCACTCTCCCCTGTGTCTCCTTAATCTCTTCTCTTTTCCAACACTCTCCTCTCTTTCCCGACACTCTCCTCTCTTTTCCGACACTCTCCCCTTACTCTCCTTTATTTCCCCTCACTCTCCTATCTTTTCCCGCCCTCCCCTCTCTTTTCCCTCCCTTTCCTCTCTTTTCCGACACTTTCCTTTCTTTCCCAACGCCCTCTCCCTCTTTCCCGACGCCCTCTAGTCTTTTCTCTATTCGACACCGTTCCGTCTCTTTTCCAACGTCCTTCTCCCTCTTTCTTGACACTCTCTTCTTTTTCCTGATGCCTTCTTTCTTCCCATACTCCCATCCTGTCTCTTTCCTGACCCCCTCTTCTCTCTGTATCCCCATATCGTATCTTTCCGGACCTTCTGTGATTCCCGATCTTTCTTCTGTTTCAAGACCGTCATCTCTCTTTCCAGCCCCTCTCTTCTTTTCCCCGCAA
>BLKR01006408.1:0-58018 GCA_011170035.1 Teleogryllus occipitalis
TCATTTTTCATCATTCATACTTAACAAGTTCTTACTTTCACTATTTACTGCTCAAAAAGTCTTACATGCCGACCTGGATGGCCGAGGTGGCTAAGAGCGAGTACCGACTCAGCGCTTCGGTCCGAAGGGTCGCGGATTCGAGTCCCGCCTTGGGCATGGTTGTTTGTCCCGTGACTTCGTATGTGTTGTCGCGGAGGGCCTCGCGTTCTGCTGACCCCAGATCAGAGGAGCCCGCAAGTGTGTTGGTCTAGTGTATGGTTGAATATGAATCCCATCGGAACGTAAAGGGTAACCGGCTGTTCGCTGGATAAAAGCCCTAGAAAAAAAAGTCTTACATTGCATTTGCAAAATGTGTACGCACGTGTACTCTAAATAAATCAAGGCCTTTTGAAACAATTATGAACTGTAAACTAAACAATGAGGAGACATGAATCAACAAGGACCTCTCTTAGTAAGAATAATTCCGAGAGTATGTTTCCATGTCACCAATCTATTCCAAGTTTCCACGAATTCGTACTAAAAAATTGGAGAGCTGCAAGAGCACATACTTTCTCGCAATATTATACTGTAATCGACAAATAATATTATAATGTCACAATTTTTGCCTTTCTTGCACTTCAAATATCACTTTATCTCTTAAAAAACGAAGCGTGAAAAAAAATTTATTCAAAAGTTTAAATGAAAATATATTTCTGGCATTGAATTCAGTGTATTGAGTAATTCAGTGTATTTTCGAAAATATCCAATACGTATTTTAGACTTAAAATGTATAGGGCATAAGTAGCATGCGACAAAGTAAAACTGAAGGTACTACACCATTGTGTACACTACACCATTGCGCAGTTTTTCGTAGCACATTTTTCTAATTTCCTCGGTGTGGACTGGCTTTAAACACTTGCTTCAGTCTCTGACCAGCTGCCATCTATCGTCGCCCAAAGAACCTTTTTTTCACATTTTCTCCACTTCTTGCTTTCTTAATAGGACAACCGAAATATTACTTGAATAATATTATACAAGAGTAAAACCTCGCCCTAATTAGAAATTTTCATTGAAAAATTTGAAGCCGTTTTTAAGAAAATGGCGATTAAGCATTACTGTAAATGCAAAATTTGAAGCTCTTTTTCACAAGAATCCATTAAGTTTTTGAAAACCTTCATTTTCAGTCTTTTGAAAAACTTTTACTCACAAATGTAATAATGTACATAAATGTACACCAAATGGAAATGTGCATATTAACAGCCTAAAACAAATTTCAAAAAAATTACATTTGTGTAATTTTTGAAGAAACAAAAGAATACACCAAAATGAACTTTATTTTATATTAAACAGTGCAATTAGCACTATCCATTGGAAAATTTTGAAGTAGAAAATTGGAGCCATTTTTGAGAAAATAGCGTTTGAGCGTTTCTGAAAATGCGAATCTTTGAGCTCATTTTAACTGAAAACTATTGCGCTTTCGTGAAATTTTATATGGCATTACTTAAAGCACATTAACTCATAAATACAATGTGAAGAAATCGCCTCTAATGTAAATATTACCGACGTGGGAGCCAAGTCAAAAAATATATTTTTGTAATTTTTGAAAAAACAAAAGAATAAGTAATGTGACTTTTATATCATCGAATAGTTTGTCTGGCACTGACTCTACCAAAAATTTAAAGAAAAAATTTTGAGTCGTTTTGGAGAAAAGCTTGTTTTTGTAATTTTTTTAAAATTGCAAATATTGTGCGCACTGTTCCGCAGAAAAATACGAAAATTTTCAAAAAATGTACATTTTCTTAATGAAAGAACTATTTTTGGGCTACCAATTTCATATGAAGGAAAAATCACAATCTTCAATTTTATAGTTTTAGGAAGACGCCGCAAATAATTCAAACTTTTGCAATTTTCGAAAATTCTAAGTTAACGGCGAAAATCGGACCTATGCCACCTTTAAGAGTGTATTTTACACAATCCATACAAGAAATTTAAAGAAAAAATTTGGAGCTGTTTTGAAAAGTTTGAAAATTATTTAATACTGATGTAACTATTTTCTCTACCATACTTTGGATTTGTGGGACGATTGCAGATACAACTTGGGAAACTATTGTTGGTATAATATTTGACCAGTTAGTAGGTTGGGCAGTAAATATTGTTTAGCTGTTTGAACTTGGCTGCCGAGCAAGGAAGGGTGGGAATGGTTTACTGGATTGTGATGGTGGGTTTGGAGAAATTGTGGATTGTAAAGTACATTGGTTGTTTGTTTTACTGTCATTTGCTTTTTGGGAAGTTTTAATAAATGACTGAATAAATTTTTATTAACAGCTACAACCTCTATAATTAGCTGCGTGAAAATCAAGACAGTTAGCAACACTGTGGTGAGGCTTTAGACTTTTTGCATTCCGAATAATGATGGTTTCCCACACATTGTACGCAACTGGGATGATAGCCACAGTTTACTTGTGAATGACCATATCTCTGACATTTTTTACACATTATTACTCTGGAATTTAACCTTTGTTGCACTTTGATATTACTATGAATAAACCTATTTAAAGAATATATCTTTCGAGCTTCATTATTGTTTTTTTTAATCTACTGCACATACTGGAATGTGCTTTCTTTCCTTATTATAAAGACTACTAACTTTTAACACTGATAGATTCAAACGAGTAAGTTCATCTTTAATGTCTTTTTCTGGGTAGCTTGTAGGTGTGTCCTTCATTATCACTGATAGGGGCTTTTGAGTTGGATCTCTGACCGAGTAGTACTGAAGTAGTGTTCATCATAAAATTTTCTAAAACTGCGATGGTCTTCAATAGAAGTGAGCATTGTTTTGATTGAATTTTTGTTAGGTTTAGTAATAAAGTCTGCTTGGGATATATTTTTTAAGTCTGATATTAACTTATTATAATCGTCTACTTCGTAATCG
The DNA here is from genome assembly GCA_011170035.1 of Teleogryllus occipitalis. Taxonomy (NCBI): domain Eukaryota; kingdom Metazoa; phylum Arthropoda; class Insecta; order Orthoptera; family Gryllidae; genus Teleogryllus; species Teleogryllus occipitalis. Next base: position 2,912 of record BLKR01006408.1, read on the forward strand.
TAAATGGGATGAATTTTCAATTGCACTAGTTCTAACTGACTGTGCTCCATGGAATCACTTTCAGTATTTTCTAACAACTTATATCTACATGAGACGGGAATACTATAACTGATTTCACTACACTCTTCACTATGCTCTTCTTTACTTTCACTACGCTGGTAGAATTTGCGTTTCTTACAGTCCGATCTGCTATCGGCATTAACGTCACTTACTTGTGAATTTTGCGAGGTAGTAAACCCAGAAGTCCATACGCCACTTTGTTAGTCTCCTTGTGCTGTAACTATTGGCCCAGGTTGAGATATTAACGGAGGCTGGCCATGAGGCTGTTGAGGCACTCCCATTAGCTGCGACTGAGTTTGTCCTTGTTGCGTGAGCTGCAGCTGTGTTTGCAACTGATGAAGCTGCTGTTGATACATCTGCTGCTGTTGTTGAAGTTGTTGTTGTAGATGAGCTATCATGTTAATATCTGGCTGGGAGTTCACATGATCACATTCACTATCCATTTTGTTCAAAGTGTCCATGGCACATCTGATAAGTTGCCCCGTTAAGGGGCCTGAGTTTACTGACATTCACAATAAATCGACACTTAACTGTTGCAAGAAAGTCACAAAAAACAATGGTTTAAATAAACTTAGCCCGTTACGGGCTCCGTATCTGACGATCACCACCTAACGCTTGTCTTGATTTGCCACTACTGAGGCGAAGGTAAGCGCTGCTGTGCAGCGGGACGTGCGTACGCTACCACTGCTGGGCCGAGACTGACGGATGTTTAAAAAAAACACTTTTTCGGTATCGGGCACCCCAAAACATGTATTTCCGTTGAAATCTCGAAATCGATTTTCCGCAGCATTACATAACTTTCTCTATACTCCGTATATACTTATGTATATGAGAAAGCAACTAATGGTGCTACACAATGGCAGACTCTCTCATACTAGTTAGTTTCCTAATGTGTTTCGTCTGGTGTTTAGTTTTGCCCCATCTCTGGTTTTGCCCCCATCTCGTCCTGGCTGGTACATCTGTCGTCCTGTCTGGTGGTTAGCCGGCGTCAAAAATAATTTGACGCAATTTATTAATTTTTCGGTCTCCTAGTTGCGGAATAGAACATGTGGTGCTATTTTTTGCGCTTAATTTATAACTTATGTAATTTTTGCAAAGTAGAGAGTTCAATGAAAATGAACCGTTTTTAAGTGTCCTTTGCTCTATCGGAGGGAAAAATTAAAATAAAAGTTTATAGCGGGTTTTGGAAAGAAAAAATTAAATTTGCCTTTACTTCAAGCACTTCGAAGCAGGGAAAGCAATATGTAATAACTTGACCCGGATAATTATGTACTAAATAGAGGGAAAATATGTACATATATACGTATTATAATATACAGAAATACGTACTAAAAAGTTTAAAAAAAGTAACATTAATTATCGTTATATCAATTCTATTTTATTAAAACACTTTTATCTTAGTGTATATTGTTCTGTTTCATTAAAATAAAGACCAATTTTTAATATTAATCTCCTCATAATCGTATTATTTACAGCGATCTCCGTAACAACAAACCCTCTTGAGTTGGTGCGTGTAGTTTCTGGTGAAAGGTATCAAGGTCGAGGGAGACCCCTGAAAGATGCGAGGTGGTAACGCGATATCACCTGCAAAATGTATCATTTTCAGAAACCAAACTTCCTTTTTGTTTTCAGCGATACTCGCACTAAAAACTAACACACCATAAGCTATGGATTGCGTCATCGCCTTGCCCTTTTATTTACAATGTCGTTGGCATTTATGGACTAACTTATTTCAAAGCAATGAAATAGCTGTATTTTAGAGTAGAGGCTACAGATAAATGTTTGACAATGCTCAATTGTTTGTCTAGAAGATTTCTTATTAAAAACATACAGGCAAAATTAATAATTAAATACAAAAATTGGAATAATATGTAAAAATATTTTCTTGTGGGTAAAAAATGTAAATATATGTACCACAAATTCGACGATTTTTGGCACTAACCGATATGACACGTGAATGTATCGTTGATTTGAATTGACAGCGTTATGTTAGGAAAATATGTTATTACATAATTATCTGGGCCCTAGTAATAACAATATTCTAACTACAAACAATTCAAAAATGATGAACGCAAATTGTAGCTTAATCATTTTGCGAAATTTTAAATACTTTACTCAACTACTTACGTACATTAAAGAGGTTTCATTTTACGTACCTTACAGCGGTTTTATATATGATACACAGGAGTAATGGGTACAATTTTCGCAACCACAAAGAGCATACGATTTCAGTAATAAAATTATTTCAACGGATGCAGATGAAAAAAATCACTACGTATGTAATACACTACGATGACACTTAAACCAGAACACGAATACGTATTATGAGTCACACACACACACTCACACACACACTTATACGTAATATTCTTTCAATATTCCACTGGTCAAATTGCAGTCGTGTTCATATTTCAGACTGCATCAAAACAAATTCATTGTTTAATAACAACATTTCTGTCATGGTAACGAATTTATCCCAGAACTACTGGCGAATTTTCTAGGCGAGCGAATGCAGAAAAATTACATTTGCGGTAATATTCACAATAATTCGTGAAAATGTTATAAAACAAAATATTCTGAAAATTTTCCAATTGACACGATGGTTTACTTTTCGTTTTCTGCAATAGATACTTTTCATTCTATTTGTATTTTGAAAACGGACAGACGGACGGACAGACGGACGGACAGACGGACGGACAGACGAAGCAGAAAAATAGCACAAAATTCTGAGTATACAGAAATTGTGGATTTCGAAAATGGCTTTGTCAGCTTAGCGGACGTGGAAATTTACTTCATGATGAACAAGATCTATCCAGTTAGTCATTGCCATGGCCCAGCAATAAGAGTTTTTGTGTCGAAAATTCGCCGTCTTTCCCCCGCAGCATTACAATAATTCCTTTACACTGCGTAAGCAGTAGAAAGAAAGTAATAATGTACGCATCTCAAATGAAAGTGCCTTTGGCGTACTCATTTCAAAGTTGCGGACTCTGCTCCAGTCACCTCGTCCGTCACGTTTTATTCGTATGCCAAAGACTCCCTTTCTGAACTAGTTACGAAAATATCTCTTTTTGTTCTGTTTTTTCTCTAAGTCAAACGTCTTCACGCTTTTACACCTTTGGGAACCCTTGGAGCTCATGAAGTTTGCTTGAAGCAACCTCGTGTTCAAGTAGCAAAAAAAGTTTATCAATACTTATTTTCTTCTCAAATTCGCAAAATTATTTAAACAGTCAAAAATACATAATATAATGATTGTCACATAATATGAATAATAAATTTTCAGGTGTCGTTTTTTCTTTTGGACGATCGAAGTATTTTTTTTAAAGTTATTTTTCACATAGTATGAAACACGATGTTTCGCGTATTATAGTTGTATGCATCATCAAGTGTTAATAAATTTCATATAAATTCATTTATGTCTGAGAACGGAAACAAAATCTGAAAATGAAAAAACATTCTTATTTTTGTGTATTTTGGTTTTATCCAAATATAATTTTTAAATTATTTGATCTATCTTACATGTTTGTACCATCAACTGCCTTTTTATATGCAATTTATATTAATAATGTGAGTTTTACATAAATATTATGTTAATCTAATATTTTAATAAGACAATTCCTAGATTCATCTAAAAGTTACTTGTGCAGATGATTTCCATTTTACATGTATTTTGGCTGAGCAAATAGTGATCATTTACGGAAGCCCTGTTATCGTTCCAGGAAAACTTAAGAGTTCCGCGGAACCCAGGTTGAAGACCCCAGCGCTACGCTACGATTCTAAACTCTTATTTTATCTGCTTTACGATTTTTAGTTACGATAGTTACTTACGATATTTACTTATACGATTTTGCAATACTACTTATATTTATATTTTATACGATAGAATACAGAGGAATGCGAAAAAAAACCGTGGGAACCTCTAGAAACGAGAAGAACAAGGGCGAGGTTTTGCGCTCTTTATAAATCGTACGTAGGCCAAGGAGCTTGGAAGGAAGTTCAGGATGAACTAGAAAAACTAAATTATTTCGACCGAAGCGATCACACCCACAAAATTCGAACAAGGAAACAAAATTTATGCCTTGGGAAATTTTCCTTTTGTAACAGAACAATGAGAGATTGAAACAGTTTACCCGCAGCAATTTTCAAAGCTTTTCCTCTAGGTGTCCAAGGTTTTAGTTAGAAGTTAGAACAAGGTGAGAGTAATAGATATTAAATGAGTAAGTACTGAGAAATGCGGTGAAGTGCATTGCAGTTTAGTGAACGCGATCAATGCATTTTTTTAAAAATCTAATTTAGCCAATATTTATATAGCTTGCATTCAATTTTAGTATCGCCAACATATAATTATTGGATACCATGACAGAGTTGAAATAATTGTTATAATACTTAATATTAGTGATAGTATGATTATTGCATCCTCGTCTTGTACTGTACTACTTTTTTTATTATTAGTATTATTATTGTTATTATTATTATTAGTAGTAGTAGTAGTAATAGTGGTAGTATTGTTGCTATTATTGTTATTTCACTACCATCGGGTCATACTCAATATCAGTTCAAATAAATGTATGTATGTATTGATATACCTTTCGACCCAGCGTGCACTGTTTCTATCCGCACCCTATCTCCTCGTAACCCTCCCCTGCTTGCCCCATTACCACCGCAGACCGGCCATTCCCTCGGCCGCGCGGGTCCCGCGTCGAGGGACGGCGCTGGCTGGCCTTTTCACCAGCAGCGCCAGCCGGCTGCAGCGGCGCCGCAGTGCCCCAAAGCGCTCTTCTTCCTCAGGTCAATCAGGCACAATATTGGTTGATTGATTGATTTTTTTCGTGTTTCCGGGCGCGTCAGCTGCTTTGGTCATTAGTTCCGTTAATGTAGTGCGTGCTTTTTTCTCGGGAGATAGCTGTGATCTTCCCCCGCTGGATGGCGAGATCCGGCGCCGACCTACCATCGGCTAGTGGGGTTCCCCCTAACCAGGACTCTCCCACCAGCGGGCCACCGCCCCAGCCGGGACCAGCTCTAAGGCTCCCGACCGGTCTCCCAAAATATGAGATAGTGTAGTGCATGTTGGCGTAAGTGTGTGTAAGGGAAGAGGATAGGACAACGAAGAGGAAGGGCGGTCCGTTTGGTAGGGTACTCCTCCAGCATTCGCTTGGGGTTGATCGGTGAAACCACGGAAAACTACCGATCAGAGCAGCCGGTCGCTTGAATTCTCCTCCAGTGACTGAATTCGACCTAGCTGAAAAGCTAGTGTCGAAAATCCTGCCGCCGTTAGGACTCGAACCTAGGACCTGCGGTCCTAGGTTCTGAAAGGACCTGAAATATGAACCTGACCTATCGGTCAGAAGCGCTGAAGTGACATCAGTTGATGCACTGAGCTACTGCTCCCGGCCACAACATTATTGGCGTCCTCTAAAAGACTGCATCCTCAAAGGGACACAATCATTTTAGTTCTAGAAAAATTGCAATATTTTCCTTCAGTTGTATAGATTTTAGCATTCACAAAGAATCAGGAGCCAAGAAAGGAGTTGGATTTCTTTTTACCCGAAATTGATATATTTTGGTCTAGCTTAACCAAATGATTTCTCAATTCTTTGTTTCAAATACATACGGTATCACTACGATTTCTCTTCTCGCAGCTATTTTTACTCTTATTTTGAAAGAACTACAACATGTATTCATCAAGTGAATTTATGTAACGTTCTAAACTGCGTATGCATATCTTGTAATAATATGTACAACTGTTAATAAGAACAAATGTTAGTTACGTATGGTACACGTTAACATTATTTTACTTATTTTATTATTAAAGCCATGCGAACCTTCATTCATAATAATAAATAAGAAATATATGTTAAAAAGTATATGTAATTTAGACTCAATAAAGAGCAAAAACTATCCAGGTAATGGACGCAATGGCTGTGTATGGCGATGGCTGTAATCTTACACTGTATTTCATGTGAAAAATAAGAGCATAACTTCTCTTCAACAATGCATGGCCGCTTACAATTGCATTTGTGTCACTGTCCGCCGGCACTACTTTGCCACCGCTGCTGCTGCCCCAAGAGACTGGCCGTGCGGCTCTGCAGGAAGGGGGTGGGGTGACGGGCAGAAGGGTTAGCGCGGGCTGGCTCCGCAGCTACAGCCGCCTCCCCCTCCACCGCGTCCGCAGCCGCTTTCACCACCTCCTCCACGGCCTCTGCCACTGTCGCTTCGTCCACCGTCTCCTCTTCCATCGCCTTCTCCTGCACAGCCTCCTCCCCCTCCACCATTTCGGCGGCCAGTATCTTCTCAACCGCTGCCTTCTCCGTCGCTTCTGTCCTCGGTAGTTTACCGGGAGCGGTAGCTCAGTGCCTCAACTGCTGTCACTGCAGCGCCTCTGACCGGGAGATCTGGTCGGGAGCTTAGAGCTTGTCCAGGCTGGGGCGATGCCCCGCTGGTGGGAGAGTCCTGGTTTGGGGGAAATCCCACTAGCCGACGGTAGGACGGCGCCGAATCTCGCCATCCAGCGGGGGATGATCACCGCCATCCCCCGAGAAAAAACATGCACTACACTAGCGGGAGTAATGACCACAGCAGTTGACGTGCCCGGAAACACGAAAAAATCAATCAATCCATCAATACCCGGCAATTTCACCTTCACAGTGTCTGCCTCTTCCAACTCTTCGTCCCTTCGTCTCTTTTTCTGTCGTCTTCTCGTCCACTGTCGCAGATATCCAAAGAACCGCGTCTCCTCGGCCTCCTGGCCGCGAGGGCAACGGCATAGACTAAAGAGGAAGAGATAATTCTTTACTCTATGAACAGGGACACAGGGCGACTCACAAATGGCGGCATGCAGAAAGCCACGCCCCCGCTGTTGTCAATTTGGTCCATGTGCAGAAGTCTCTAGAAAATAAGAGGCCAGTTTTTTTTATTATTTTCAAACTGAGTGCTTGTGTAAAAAAAGTAAATGTAATGTTTAGGGCCTGCACTTCTTAGATTTTATCATTTTCTTACTCATGTTAGAATCAGACTGAAGAATAATTTTAATAAATATCATTTAAATAACTGACCCGTTTCATTCAATTTTTACTTTCTCGCTCTTACGTGCGTAAGAAGAGAATGTTCTATCCGCGCACGTTTTCGTGATCCTCAAGCTCTCTGGTTCTCGCTGAAACTGACACAGCACGGCCCTGTTCCACTCGGAACATCACGGCTCAGTTTGCAGTGCTGTCCACCTTCTTCCCCTCCAATGCGGATGTCTTCGTTTTCGCTCTCTCTTTCTAGCGACCTGTGCGTACCATGCTTATTCTCGTTACTCAATAGTTTCTATAACTATTATTTCGTCGTGAATTTAAAAAACCTTGCGTTGTTTCTCATTGCTACGTGATCCAAGACACACTATTACGCTGAGATTTCTGTCCATGAAGTTGACAGCACTGCACTGCTGTGGCATGGACAGAACCCACCTCTCCCCACACCCCTCGCTGTGGAGTCTTCTTCTTCTTCTTCTTCTTCTTCTTCTTCTTCTCCTTCTTCTTCTTATTCATGCATTAGAACTTTCGTTCCGTTGCATCTCATTATTGGTCCATCCATCTTCTCTTCGGTCTTCCTATGTTCCTTTTTCCTCTTGGCTTGTATTTCAGAATCTGTTTTGGCTTTCGCGTGTTTTCCATTCTGTCTCTGCTCGTTTTTTCCTTCCCTCTTCCACCTTTCTTATTCTCTATTTTCCTTATATTCAGGGGTAGACGAGACTCCGCAGGTGTAGAGGAACCAACTCGTCTAAGGAAAACAACCCTACACAAATTCTGCAAGTCTGGGAGCAGCGAGGAAGCAGCCCTTCCACCGGACTTTCCCTGCGCAGCGCCCGTAACGCGGCCAGGGGAGATTCTACTCACTGGTACTCTCATAAGTAATAATCGCTGTGGAGTATCAACAAAAAGTGCGCAATTAGTATCGTAATCGTACAGCGAAAAACTGCTAATTTTTGACACAGAAATTGATTGCCGCGCCCTGGTAACGAAAAAGTGGATAAATCTTGTTCCTACCTATAGTATATTACTTCCTCTAACAGGTTGTGTAGTCAGAATCCATGTTTTCGTGTCCATGATGTCGAAAAATTGATTGACGGCAAAACGACTGTGGACCAATCCGTCTGTCAGCCTGTATTCAACGCTAGTCTCTAAACTGATCAGCCGATTTTCTCAAAAATGAATTGATCCAATCGATCTGGCTGATGTCGAGGCGCCACGAATTTGAAACTGATATTTAATTTTAGGCAATACTTTACATAAAGCCCCTGGGACATTTTCAAAAAAATTGTTCCACATTTTCATTCAAATTTTGTTGCCGGACATCGTAAAGGACGCTTAAGAGAGTAGTGCGAATCTCGTTTACGTTGAAATTCCTGGTGGTTCGAAAATTGAAAAAGTTCAATTTTTTTCAGTCTCCCCGCAACTGAAATATTGAAGATGGAGATTTTTTTGTTAATGAAATCGTCCATTTGACGAAATCGAAGTAAGACTGTACTCACAATATGAAGAATCAAAGGGTTACGAAATTCGTTGTTTCACAAATGTACACTTCACGAAAATGTGTGTGTGATTCTCGTGTACATTTAATTGTATGTATATTGCTCGGCATATTTCAGGTTTCCTCCTTTGATTTGTAATTAAAATTGAATGATATTACTGCAAATACAAAGTATTTATGTATTTAGTGAAACTATAGCTCTTACAATTAATTACACGCTAGTCACACCTCTTCATGGAATGATAGGAGACACGAATTGAGTATTTTCAAATTGAATGGTATCTTATGGTATGGTATTTTACTATTGAGTATCTTAGATAGTAAAAACCTAACCCTCACTAAAATTGTACTTAATTAATGCTTATAAAACGTTTAGTACTAATATTTTAGTCTATTGCATGTACGTAACTTGAAATTCAGTACATCGGAAATTTATCAAATAACAAAATAGGATTTTTTGTTACAAATTACCCAGTTAGTGCCACTTGCTGTTAAAGAGCACTTGTAAATTAAGCTTCTTCCCAAGTAAGATTGTTCCATCTAAAACATTCGGTAACAACATTATGAATGTCGGTTGATTGATTGATTTTTTTTCATTTCCGGGCGCGTCAACTGCTCTGGTCATTAGTCCCCTTAATGAAGTGCATGTTTTTTCTCGGAAGATGGCTGTGATCTCTCCCTCCTCGCTGGATGGCGAGATCCGGCCCCGACCTACCGTCGGCTAGTGGGGTTTCCCCCTAACCAGGACTATCCCACCAACGGGGCACCGCCCCAGTCGGGACAAGCTCTAAGCTCCCGACCGGTCTCCCGGAATATGTGGTAGTGTAGTGCATGTTAGTGTAAATGTGTGTAAGGGGAGAGGATAGGACAAGGAATGGGAAGGACAGATCGCGCGCGGTCCGTGGCCTGTTTGGCAGGGTACTGCTCCGGCATTCGCCTGGTGCTGATCGGAGAAACCACAGAAAACTACCTATCAGAGCAGCCGGCCTCTAGAATTCTCCTCCAGACAGCGACTGAATTCGACCTAGCTGAAAAGCTAGTGTAGAAAATCCTACCGCCGTCAGGACTCGAACCTAGGACCTCCCGGTCAGAGGCGCTGTAGTGACATTAATTGATGCACTGAGCTACCACTCCTGGTATAAATGTCGGACAGTCTTATTTCGCAAAGTACAAAGGACCAAATAACATGACAATGCAACATGCATGACTCATTAAGATGGAGGTGACGTGCTTGATAACAAGTTCATTTTCGGGTACGAATTTGAGAGCCTCATCGGCATCCACACTGCCATGGATTTGCTCAGTTGCGAAGCGCATCATCAAATCGAGTTTTAGATCGATCACGTGATTATGGGTGGTTAACACGGAAAACTAAATCTGATCCATGTAATTTTCAGAAATTAGGGTTTTCTAGGTCAATTACTTCAAACAATAGCTGATTGAATTCCACAAAACTGAAGGAAATATACTGTTTCCACATAAATACTAACTTTCGGTAAACTGGTAAACTTTCGCTATTTCCATAATTACAGCATCGAAATAGAGCATAATACATCCCAAATTTATTTACATGATCTCCTTTTCTTCCCGGGTTTATTTTGAGGTAATCATTTAAACTTATCTTAGATAATATATTTTTTATTATGCAGAAAGGTACCAAACTATTTATTAGTACAAGATATAGAAGTATTATCTGGCGTAGAATCTTATCTACCATATGAACAATTTAATACCAATTAATGCATAAATGGACAAAAGCAATTTTTAAGTAAAGTCCATTTTGCTATTAAATGGAGCAATTTTTGTAGCGAGTTGTTTTTCAAAACACATTTCATTAATTGATTTACATTCACACACGCAATTTTTAAGAAGATTTATTTTCAATTGAATGGAAATTTTGAGAACAAGCTGAAATTGTGGATCTCCAATTTCTGTGAAATTCCAAGCCCTCATTGACTGATAACAGATGGTCGACCACATGACCCAGTTCGTCTCAAACCCTTTACTGACGTTTCAAGAACCATCTCACTCATTTATTGTTCTTTAGTATTATCTAGTGCATGCCGTAGTGCACTTCACGTTTCTTGATTATTGCAGTTAAGAACCGGGTGTCTGTCCGTATTTCACTCTCTGTGAGTGGCTCGATTTTGTTGAAGAGGAAATGAATAATGTTGCCAGGCCCGGCAACTATTCAGGTCACTGTTTCCGTAAATGTAGTGCACGTTAGCTGACCTACACGTCGGCTCTCCGGTGATCTTCCTCTAGATGTTTTCTCGAGCGGGGGACAGCCCCTGCTGGGACAAGCTCTAAGATCCCCTCTGAACTCCTGACTTGTTTTTTTGGTTTAGTGTCTGTAAGTGTGCGTGAAAGGTGAAAGGAAGCGACAAAGATGAGGAAGGAACGATCTCTCGTGGTAAGTGGCCCGCTTGCTATGGTACTGCTCCGGCATTCGCCTGGTGTTGATCGGAGAAACCACTGAAAACTACCGATCAGAGCAGCCGGCCGCTAGAATTCTCCTCCAGGCAGTGGTTGAATTTGTTCCAGCTATCTAGCTCGTATCGAAAATCCGCCACCGTCAGGACTCGAACCCTAGTTCTGCCCGATCAACAATACTGCAGGTGCAACAAATTTCCCACCAAATCACCGCAGCTAGTCAGTTTTCTTAAACGCATTAAACTCCTAGTACGTTGGGCAGGAACTGGCGTTGTGAATGCAAATATCGTCATATTCTGCGCATACAAATGATTCCACAGTCGGGCCTTAAATTCGGACTTAACAAAAAATTGCATTCATAGATATGTGCAAAATAGTAAGAGTCACGTTATGATGTATTTAAACTCATAAAGTGAGAATGGAAACTAATTGCATGTCAGATGTCTCCATGCACTGTTCATGTATTCCCTAGGTGCCTATATATTATATGGCTATGTAGTATGCATTACATGTAATATATATTCTATAAACAATACACACAATAAATTTATTACATTAATATTACGTTACATTCAATATACATATTATATTTCATTTGATTTAATTATCCTTATATATTTAATTAAAAAATCATAAATCAAACTACAATGCATGAAAATCCAGTATATTTTAATTTATTAGGTCTCCTGTCAATTTCTATCTTGGAAATATTTTTACCACCACCATTACGTAATAGCTTTAAGAATTTTGAAGACAAACCAGGCGGATGCAATCAGCACACGGCGTAATGGTGAGCTTTCTTTTCGTCTTTAATTTCCATTTACCTTCAAATCAATCACCCCACAAAATCCACATCTACATAGATTATCACCTTCTGTGTCAGAAAACTTATCAGAAGATAATCTAGTGATATTTATCGGAAGTATTAAATCGCTATACGTTTTCGTCCTTGGAATAAGTGAAAATAACGGGCGATTAAGCGATGTTAAAATAGTAGTTTATGCAATTAGTTTATAATGTTAAGCTTTATTGCATGAGTACATGTTATGAAAACGAGCGACGTTAGGAGCGAGTTTTCAAATGTGTACGAATGCAATAAAGCAACATTATAAACGAGTTGCATACGCTATTTTTTTGTATAACAGCATTATAAATTTACAAGAGAATCAACCTTAATTTTGCGAAACAACTTTCTTCTGACGTCTCGGGTGCTTGACATCCAACGCCCTCTGAAAATCAAATTCAAGATGGCATTGTTGACATCCGTACGAGAAAACGGTGGTCGGTTGTTCCGTCTTCTTCTACCTCCCCACGATTCTCTCGCTACTATTGGCTGAATGTGTGATGACGTCATGTCCCGTTTAATAATGGCGATGACGTCATGTAGCGTGCGATAAAATACTGGATTATGCACGATTCGGGGTATCGAAAAGGGTCGTTTATAATGATGGTGTACAAAAAAGTGTATTTCCTGAATCAATAAAGGAGCAACGATGTTTAATACTGTTACAAGTAACTGTCCAAGGACAAGGTTTGGTTTGGTTTGTTTTTTTCGTGTTTCCGGGCGCGTCAACTGCTTTGGTCATTAGTCCCGTTAGTGTAGTGCATGTTTTTTCTCGGGAGATGGCGGTGGTCTTCCCCCGCTGGATGGCGAGATCAGGCACCGACCTACCGTCGGTTAGTGGGGTTTCCCCCTAACCAGGACTCTCCCACCAGCGGGGCACCGCCCCAGCCGGGACAAGCTCTAAGCTCCCGACCGGTCTCCCGGAATATGTGGTAGTGTAGTGCATTTCAGTGTAAGTGTGTGTGTAAGGGGGAGAGGATAGGACAAGGAAGAGGAAGGACAGATCGCGCGCGGTCCGTGGCCCGTTTGTTAGGGTACTGCTCCGGCATTCGCCTGGTGTTGATCGGAGTAACCACGGAAAACTACCGATCAGAGCAGTCGGCCGCTAGAATTCTCCTCCAGACAGCGACTGAATTCGACCTAGCTGAAAAGCTAGTGTCGAAAATCTTGCCGCCGTCAGGACTGGAACCTAGGACCTCCCGGTCAGAGGCGCTGCAGTGACATCAGGTGATGCACTGAGCTACCGCTGCTGGTCCAAGGACAAAGAAAATTGCATCTACCGATCTATCGTCACCGATCAGTGGGCGTGACCGTGTGATTTGACTCAGATAACCCATCGATTGCACTGATGAAGTAATCGATGGCAAAGGGCACAGCGCAATGAAAAGCAGGACATCAAACCAGAGCGACTGAAAGAAACAATGCCTAGATGTCTGTCTAACGCACTTACATTACCTTAGGGATGTTCCCATACTTCATTAGATTTTATGTTTAGAATCGATAGAAACAATAGGTTAAAGGATCTCTGGCTACCTAACACCAAGTTTTATTTTCCCGTTTGTTATGTATACGACAAAGTATGCACATACTGCAGGGGAAAAGTGCAGTTTTTGCAACATAAACTCATTCTGAGAGTCCGTGATACTAAAAAAGTCGATGTTTCTGATTCATATATGTAGAAAATTACTTACTCGAATATGTAGTGTAGACAGAATCCACGTATTTGGGGTCTGTAATCAAAAAAATTGTTTTCGACAAAATGTCAGTCTGTCTGTTGTATAGAGTCTGCATGGTTCTGAAAAGTCTGACAGTCTGCTTTGTTTTGATACTGCTACTAATAAAGTCGTATTAAAAACAGTCTGGTCATACGGAAACACTCCCTTAAGAATGCCAATGAAGTCGTGGTAGTAAATACGAGTATACAGAAATGTTACACAAGTGGAATTTCTAACTTCGAGTCCCTGATCGACAGTAGACAGACTTGGTAACGCTTTCGAATTCCTAGTCCTGCGTAATAAACTGCTAATCCCAAGATATCAAACCATATTCCCATATAAAATTACCAGCATTTTCCAAATATTATAACCTTTTTAGTTGTAGAAAAATGTCGTTCATTGATTGATTTTTTCGTGTTTCTTGGCGCGTCAACTGCTTCGGTCATTAATCCCGTTAGTGTAGTGCATTTTTTTCTCGGGAGATGGCGGTGATCTTCCCCCGCTGGATGGCGAGATCCGGCGCCGACCTACCGTCGGCTAGTGGGGTTTCCCCCAAACCAGGACTCTCCCACCAACGGGGCACTGCCCCAGTCGGGATAAGCTGTAAGCTCCCGACCGGTCTCCCGGAATATGTGGTAGTGTAGTGCATGTTAGTGTAAGTGTGTGTGTAAGGGGAGAGGATAGGACAAGGAAGAGGAAGAACAGATCGCGCGCGGTCCGTGGCCCGTTTGGTAGGGTACTGCTCCGGCATTCGCATGGTGTTGATCGGAGAAACCACGGAAAACTACCGATCAGAGCAGCCGACCGCTAGAATTTTCCTCCAGAAAGCGACTGAATTCGACCTAACTGAAAAGCTAGTGTCGAAAATCCTGCCGCCGTCAGGACTCGAACATAGGACCTCCCGGTTAGAGGCGCAGCAGTGACATGTTGTTCATCTTTCTTGAGCAAAGTGGGTGTTTTTTTCACGGGCTTCAATTGATTTTTTTTCCTCGACGTGTTGCCTCGGCAAAAGAAATCAATCTTGATCATGAAAAAAAACATACTTCGGGCACATAAATTGAAAATAACTATTTTGTCTTACTATTTTGCTTTTACTACTTCAAAATGTGCAGAGCCTTTTACGCAAGCATCAAACCTCATAGCCATGCCATATGCCCTCATAGCCACTTCGCGTTTTTTTTGTAGTCAAAGCTAATAAATATATATTTATACTACATTTGCAATAGTTTCTTTAGAATTAAATTTTAATTTTACCAGTTAGTTTACCACTTAAATCGAACAGGAAATGTGACAAAGTGAATTTATTAAAATGCAATGTTTGTTGAAAATGTTGATTTGGGCTATAGGAAACACTGAAGTCCTAATTTTGAACAGTCCTTTCACCCCTGTAATAAGTGTTTCTGAATATAATGTGCATGACTTATTTCCTAACTATCCAACAACTAATCTGAAATTTAATGAAATCAAAGCGAGACAAATTCAACTTAATTCTATGAAACTTTCTTATCTATTTATTCATAATTGAAAATTAAAAAATCTGAGTATACGCATTCTGACTATTTTTTTCTCATAATTAATCAAAATTTCTAATTAACTGATACAATCATTAATCTTCGTGTACGTTTTAGCTTGAGCTGAAAACGTTCTGAAAAGTTTCTTGTCCAGAACTGACCGTCAAATGTTATCGGTTTACATATGAGACAGAAGTAGAGTCTTTCTGACGTACACCACGATTGCAACAGTTCTTTCACAATGTCTGAACAAACGTCGGTTCAGGCGCAGTAATAAATCACGAACACAATGTCACGTCTATCAGTGTACAAATAGTTATAAATTATCTTGGAAAATTACATCAGAATGCTCTTTTAAAATACAAGTTTGCACATTTCGAGGTTAAATGACAAAATAAATGCATATGAAAATAAAATATGGCATGATTAACTCTTGGCTTCAGTTACAAGTGTGACAATGACAGTAACCTGAAAAATTATTACACCTGGCAAGTAGTCACAAAAGATATCATGCATGAGAAAAATGGGGTGGGGAATAGGTTTTCATCTTCAAAAATAATGAAAAAATTATTTAAAATTTTTGACGCCGATCTCAGCAAATCACAAAACATACATAAAAGTCACAAACTTTCTATTTGCTTGATGCTTAATATAATAATTAAATTATAAGGGCATAATAAAGTTATTTTGATGAGCGGTACACCACCCTGATCTTTCGCTGAAGAGAATGTTTCACAAGATAGGTGAAAAATTAGTAGGATACAATTTGCAACATTGTAATATTACGTGCCCCTTACACGTAAAACGAGAGAGAACTCGCTGTTGAAACACTGCTAGTTTTTAAAGGTAAATTATTTGAAATATTTACAGTTGTTTAGTTAAGAATCCTTCAAAAATCTGTAGTTAAAATATTTTCTTTGTGTAGTGATCCAAATACAGCAATTCTTCTTTCATGATTTTCTCGAAACTTCACATTTGACTTGTTAGACGTTAACTTCTATTCACCTGTGGTTACAGAAGCTCGTTTAACTACAGACCAGCAGCTTCTAAATTAATCGCGACTTAGCCGCAGCTTGTGACGACAGAGTTGTTTACCAACCACGAGCAAACTTATACACGGGTCACACGTTTACCGCCTTAACAAGGTATAAGAAATGAACGAAATGCATACGTAAAACGTCGTAAAGGCAAAACACTACGAAAGTTTATTAATCTCTGCAAACTTTGGACGTTTTAACTAAAACTTTTCAACTACGAAAGTCAACAAAAGTTCGTTCGAGATTCATGATCACAAAATTTAATAACCTGAGTGTAGTATGATATTGATAGGTGTTTATTTAAATTCAGCAAAATACTTAGAATGAGATGAGCGGAATAAGTTAAGAAATACGCTGAAGGATGTAGCACAAAATTGCATAAAAGATCGTGTGAAGAAGCGACATGCGGATTTCATTCTAGCTCTTTCAGAATCGGATCGCTTTCAAAATAATGGTCGAGATCCGTCCTTTCGCGAAGAGGATTCAGTTACGTCGCAGTTATTAACAAGCTCGTCTGTCAAATGGATAATTACATGACGCAGAATGCAGTGATAACCCTGCATTAGTGGCTGAGAAGATGTTAACAACTGGAGCCCCCACACCAGACTGCGCGCTGGCAGCGTAGGCAGAATGAATGAAGTGTCCGCAGCTTCCATTACGTCTCATCCCCTAGCGCTACCGTCGCTCCCTCCCCACAGCCAGGCCATATCGTCTCCCACATGCAACCCCTTCCGCTGGCTACGCGGATGCCATCACGGCTACCCTACACCACGCCCCAAGCTCCTACCCTCCCACCCTCGCCCTCAAATGCTAGTTCGCTCCGCTTTCTGGAGTTTCATGCATTCCCCTTGCCGCTTTCATTTCGAGGGGTCTGGCGCAGTTCTCCATGGTTGACAGTGCACATTCATAAAAATCACTGTCAATGTGCGTCGTCAACTCCACGTAATTAATGCAATTCTACTTGCACGAATGTGGATTCTAAAAAGGCTGGACTACATTTCAGCGTCTGAAAACCAGACATATTGTGCACTAAGTTACTATACACAGGATGTATAAGAATAAATGTCACAAACTTCTCGAAGTTTGTAACATTTATTGTAGGACATTCTGTAGTATTTTAGGAAGTAACATTCTCGTAGGAACCTGATTACATAAACAAATAAGAAATTTAATCTAATTAATATTAGCAAAAATTGAAAGAAATGAATTGTTTAACCATAAGGCAATTGTATATTAATTTAACATGCTTACGAGCCCATGTCTTGATTTCTATATCACTACACTCCCTGATTCGATATGTACGAGGCGGTTGCAGAACATCATCTGCAATCGATCTTCCGGACCGGCTCACCGCTCAGAATTCCCACTCCTCGTCTCGCTACCTAATACTATTCACATTGCTGTTCCTCCCCCATACCTCGTTTATTGCAAGAGTGATGCAAAACGAGCAATCTACAATGTCACCAACGGCACCATAATCACAACGAAAGGCAGCGGGACGGCACAGAAAAAACGTTAGGCGGGGCGGGGGGGGCCGGGCGGGGGGCCGGGCGGGGGGGGCGGGCGAAGAGGACCGGGCGGGGGGGCGGGAGGGGGGCGGGGGACCGGGCGGGGGACCGGGCGGGGAACCGGGCGGGGAGCCGGGCGGGGCCGGGCGGGGGGCCGGGCGGGGAGTGGTGGGGTGACCGGCGCCTGTGGCCTGATTCGCAACGCGCGGGGCGAGAGCGAGCGAGCGGGACGGGGCGTTGGCGGGGACGGGGGCGTTGGCGGGGGCGGGGGCGTTGGCGGGGGAGGGGGCGGGGGCGGGGCCGGGGGGCGTGGCAGGCCGCGCAGTAACGGCGGCGACGATGCGAGCAGGGCGCGCGATCCGCCGGAAGCACAATGGGCCGAAACTAGACGAAAGGAAAACACAGCGAAAGTGTAATCAAAGATAATAAACCGGGAGCGGTAGCTCAGTGCATCAACTGATGTCGCTGCTGCGACTCTGACCGGGAGGTCCTATGTTACACTCCCCACGACGGCAGGATTTTCGACACTAGCTTTCCAGATAGGTCGAATTCAGTCGCTGTCTGGAGGAGAATTCTAGCGGCCGGCTGCTCTAATCGGTAGTTCTCCGTGATTTCTCCGATCAACACCAGGCGAATGCCGGAGCAGTACCCTATCAAACGGGCCACGGATCGGGCTCGATCTGTCCTTCCTGTTCCTTGTCCTATCCTCTCCCCTTACACACACACTTACACTAACATGCACTACACTACCACAAATTCTGGGAGACCGGTCG
This sequence comes from Teleogryllus occipitalis, assembly GCA_011170035.1. NCBI lineage: Eukaryota > Metazoa > Arthropoda > Insecta > Orthoptera > Gryllidae > Teleogryllus > Teleogryllus occipitalis. The sequence goes on from BLKR01006408.1 coordinate 21,301, forward strand.
GGAGTTTAGAGCTTGTTCCGGCTGGGGCGGTGCCCCGCTGGTGGGAAAGTCCTGGTTAGGGGGAAACCCCACTAGCCGACGGTAGGTCGACGCCGGATCTCGCCATCCAGCGGGGGAAGATCACCGCCATCATCCGAGAGAGAGAGAGAGAGAGAGAGAGAGAGAGAGAGAGAGAGAGAGAAAACATGCACTACACTAACGGGACTAATGACCAAAGCTGTTGACGTGCCCGGAACCACGAAAAAATCAATCAATGTACCATCAGCGTATTTTAATGGATTGAAATTTTTGTTGAGCGTCATAAATGTGTGGCAAAAGCGCTCAGCTGGCATAAAGCTCTATCCTCTTCATTTTATTTATTCTAAGTTGGCGGAAACAAGTGAATATTACGTCACTGAAAAACCTACTGCTCTGGATGTCACTAGGAAAGCACTGTCGACGTCATTATAAAGAAGTTTGGTACAACGTATAGCTTTCCAGGTCAAATTAATTTCTGTTTAAAATGTTTTCCTCGAAAACATTCAAAGAGAGCTGGATAGCTCTTCGTTTTGTTAAATCATTTTAAGTTTCTATTTCAAATCAGAAGGTATTACGTATCAGGACATAACACGCACATACCAAGAACTAATATATTTTCGTGTTAAATGAAATCTGTTCTAAAAAATCAGATCCTAAAAAAAAGAGCATATACAATTGTTTCAACAAATAGTTTTTGCATTAAAAATGCTTCAAGTTAATGCAGTTTATTAACAAACAATTTCTCAAAATCTCCACATTTTTTTCATTGATTTTTCCCACAGTTAATGCTAAAGACGCTTTAAAATGTCACAGATTTCTTTTTCGATGATCTGAAATTTTCGAATTTGCATAAGGTAGAAATAATAGCAGAAAATATATGTTGTAGTAGTACCACTAATTTGCTTATTTATGTTCTTTCAGTTTTAAAGCGAAAACTCTTGAAACTTCTCTGGTCTAAGAGATCGTGTTTAGCCCCGTTGCTTTGCGAAAATAATCATGAAACTTTTGAGATTGTTCTATTCTACTGAGAATGCCTTTTTATTTCTGAAATACACAATCGTCACTGTGCACTGGTTGCAAAAATCTACTTTTAGCGTAAAGATGCGTTCTGAATTCTGAGCTGTCATAAAAATTACCACTCGCTTTGTTGACTGTTCTTTGGAAGAAACAACTCGTTTCTTACGCCTTCACCAATTCTCATATGAAGGTTGCTCCGGAAAACAAATGCCTCCCTATCACTAACAACCGCACACCCAGCCACGTAGTAATTCACCAAATACGGAACTGGATCACAGTGAAGGAAATACTAGGCCCGTTGGTTTTTCGCTGTTTGCGGCAAAGGAAAACAACTAATAATACAATTTCAACAGTATTTGCTTCTCTTAATTTTTGCATTCTTCTTAGGGTTAAGACGTACCGAATGAGACATCAACGACCTCCGTAGGTGATGGCGAAATGAGTAAATTAAGCGTCAATTAAGTGAATATTTTTCGTAAGCGACGTAATTACAAAGAGAGTTGTTTTTTGAAACAAAAAGCACTTAGCTAGGTTGGGAATTACAGAAAATAAATCGCAAATTCGGGCAAATTGCAGCTCGCGTAGGTGAACATGGGTATGAAATCATGAATTGAAATGGAAATACATCACATTCCACATGAGAATTAATGTATTCCAATACAGCAGCAGTACGACACACAGTTTTCAACAATTAATTGAAAGATAGGAATACTCATTGACGTCTAGTGTGTAAATTTGAAGAAAAGATTAAGAGATGTAAATTTTAACCATTTGGGCCGGTAATGAAACATCGGCTAACACTACTAGGGGTAGATTAAACAGTGTAGTAGATTAAATAATATTTGTTCATAAACATAACTCAATTCTTCAATGAAAAAAAGAGAGATGAGTGTATCTCAGCGACAAGTTCCGAGTTCTGAAGGCGACCCTATGTATCATTTCGGCCCATTGTGCGGTACTAGCGCAGTGGCGCGGGTGGGGGCGGGGGCGGGGACGGGTGCGGGGGCGGGGATGGTCGCTGGGGACGACACGCGACGCCCCCTGGGGGCCGGCGACGAGCCACCGCCGCCGCCGCCTCCGCCACCGCAGCGTGCGCATAATGAAAGGCTCGGGTTACCCGCCCGGCGTGGCGCGGCGCGGCGCGGCGTCGCCGCTGCCGCCTGCAGCGCCGGCGGTGGCGGCGGCCCGCGCGTCGGGTTTCGCAAAAACCTCCCGCAGGCAATTTGGTGCAGAAATGAATTCAGCGCCCTGCGGCCGCCGCCACCGCCGCTGCTGCAGCGGCGTCGAGTGCGCCCTGATGGGCCCCGACAGGCGACGCGACGCGCCGTGGCGTGGCGAGGCGCGGGGGCGGCGCTGGCGGGCGTCGCAAAAGCGGCGGGGGCAACGATGCCGGTGATGGGGACTGGAAATGGTGAGGCTGGTGGTGGTGTTGGTGCTCGTCTCGGTGGTGGTGGCGGCAATTGGGAGGACAATGACGGTGGCGAAGACTGACGGCACTGGTGCTGATGGCGGGGAGGGGGGGGGGGCGGAGACGGGGTTAACGGTACGGGTGACGGTGGCTGGAAATGGTGGTGTTGGTGCTCGTCTCAGTGGTGGTGGCGGCAATTGAGAGGACAATGACGGTGGCGAAGACTGACGGCGCTGGTGCTGATGGTGGGGGTAGCAGACGACACGGAAGCAGTGGAATGGACAGAGTTAACGGTACGGGTGACGGTGGCTGGAAATGGTGGTGTTGGTGCTCGTCTCAGGTGGTGACGGCAATTGAGAGGACAATGACGGCGGCGAAGACTGACGGCGCTGGTGCTGATGGTGAGGGTAGCAGACGACACGGAAGCAGTGGAATGGACAGAGTTAACGGTACCAGTGACGGGGGCTGGAAATGGTGGTGTTGGTGCTCATCTCGGTGGTGGTGGCGGCAATTGAGAGGATGTAATGACGGCGGCGAAGACTGATCGCGCTAGTGCTGGATGGCGGGGGCAGACGACACGGAAGCGGTTGATTGGACGGGGGCAACGGTACCAGACGGTGGTTTGGAAATGGTAGTGTTGGTGCTCGTCTCAGTGGTGGTGGCGGCAATTGAGAGGACAATGACGGTGGCGAAGACCGACGGCGCTGGAAGTTGATGGTGGGGGTAGTAGACGACACGGAAGCAGTGGAATGGACAGAGTTAACGGTACCAGTGACGGGGCTGGAAATGGCGGTGTTGGTGTGCTCATCTCGGTGGTGGTGGCGGCAATTGAGAGGACAATGACGGTGGCGAAGACTGACCGTGCTGGTGCTGATGGCGGGGAGGGGGGGGGGGCGGAGACGGGGTTAACGGTACGGGTGACGGTGGCTGGAAATGGTGGTGTTGGTGCTCGTCTCAGTGGTGGTGGCGGCAATTGAGAGGACAATGACGGTGGCGAAGACTGACGGCGCTGGTGCTGATGGTGGGGGTAGCAGACGACACGGAAGCAGTGGAATGGACAGAGTTAACGGTACCGGTGACGGTGGCTGGAAATGGTGGTGTTGGTGCTCGCCTCAGTGGTGGTGACGGCAATTGGGAGGACAATGACGGTGGCGGTGTTGGTTGTGATGGCGGGGGTGGTGGCAGTAGCGGTGGTGGTCGAAAGGGATGCGGAGACCTAGGAGGTGGCAGTGGCTGCCTCGAGAAAGAGCAGAGAACGTGTCGGTTGATTGTGGTGGAGGAGTAAGGAAGGATAAAGGCATCATGACAATAATGGTAGTGGGAAGGGCCGTGAAAAATTAAGACCATTTAGAACTACAAAGTAACGTGGGTCATGGATGTAACCTCAAGAGTGAGCGGAAGTACAGATTCCTGAGAAATAATATTTTCGAGGACTCTTTTAGGGTTTTTGTAACGTTCGATTGATTGATTGATTTTTTCGTGTTTCCGGGCCCGTCAACTGCTTTGATCATTACTCCGTTAGTGTAGTGCAAGTTTTTTTCTCAGGAGATGGCGGTGATCTACCCCCGCTGGATGGCGAGAACCGACAGCGACTGAATTCGACCTAGCTGAAAAGCTAGTGTCGAAAATCCTGCCGCCGTGGGGAGTGTAACCTAGGACCTCCCGGTCAGAGGCGCTGCAGTGACATTAGTTGATGCACTGAGCTACCGCTCCCGGTGCCACCCTCTATATTGGGTCATATGCATGCTTTAAGACAAACCTAATTGCTTGGAAGCTCGCAACAGACTTGTCAAAAAGAGCTGACACTAACTCATGGCCGCAACGAGCCATTCAGGTTGTGAAGTGGAAGAACGCAAGTGCGCAAATTGAAGGAACTGTAATTTAAAATAAAATAATTTTCTAAAAGAAGTTACTATATTTATTCTATTTAACATTTTCGTTAAAATGTATATTTTTTATCATTTTCGTCAACATTGAGCTACATAGTACTGAGTTAAGGCATAGGCTCTCTTCTCCACTTGTTCATGATGGATGCTTGTAATTAACGTGAGGTAAAGGCGTCTATAGCCGTTTCCAGACTTCAACTGCGAGGTTTATCCTTTGAGGCGAATTATGGAAGAAATGACTGACCAAGTTAGTGTTTTCAAGAACAATAGCAACAAAGTTATGAAAAAAAAGAAATGAAAGATGAATGGATTAGTAGTCATACACAAACATACGTGAGACTTGAACCTGTGGCTCTTCCATGCGAAGGAGATAAGTCATTCCCGCCTCAGCTAACGAAGACATCTAGGTCAGTAAGAGGCGATGATTCGCATTATTTTCGAGCGTAAATGAGGGATGTTTTTGTGTGCCCCCCTGTTCTGATCAACAGAAGCTCCTACAAGTATCATAACCGGGAGCGGTAGCTCAGTGCATCAACTGATGTCACTGCAGCGACTCTGACCGGGAGGTCCTAGGTTGGAGTCCTGGCGGCGGCAGGATTTTCGACACTAGCTTTTCAGCTAGGTCGAATTCAGTCGCTGCCTGGAGGAGAATTCTAGCGGCCGGCTGCTCTGATCGGTAGTTTTCCGTGGTTTCTCCGATCAACACCAGGCGAATGCTGGAACAGTACCCTATGAAACGGGCCACGGACCGCACGCGATCTGTCCTTCCCATTCCTTGTCCTACTCTCTCCCCTTTCACACACACACTAACATGCACTATACTACCACATATCCTGGGAGACCGGTCGGGAGCTTAGAGCTTGTCCCGGCTGGGGCGGTGCCCCGCTGGTGGGAGAGTCCTGGTTAGGGGGAAACCCCACTAGCCGACGGTAGGTCGGCGCCAAATCTCGCCATCCAGCGGGGGAAGATCACCGTCAACTCCCGAGAAAAAAACATGCACTACACTAACGGGACTAATGACCAGAGCAGTTGACGCGCCCGGAAACATGAAAAAATCAATCAATCAAATCTACAAGCGTCGGATATCCGAATTTCGACGTACATGACGTGAACCCTCAGAGAAACTTTTGCTCGAGGTGAGACTAACGGATTAAAAACAAAAGACCCAGATCAGGGTTCGTAAGGGCGTCGATATCGACCCCTGGAGGTGGATGGAATTTTGAATGGGGTCAATGATGACCAAAGGGTCATTTGAGGGCCAAAAGCCTATTATGAACCGACAACTGATCGGAACAATAAATATCAAGATACCACCAATTACTAAACATAAATGTAATAATCTAGATTAATTGGTGTCTGATATAAATCGATGTTAGGTAATCGACCCCTTGCTCTACCTTAAGGTTTGGGAAAGAAGACAGGATAGGAAAGGAAGCATCGTATGCGGTGTATTTCCCATTTTCTAGGGTGGTTCTATAACATTCGTGTGGAAGCGTCATCAAAAACTAGAGAAGCCACTGATCAGAACCGTTGGCTTTCGGATTCGATTCCGACATGTGCCACAAACTCCGATATTAAATGCACATCAGGCAAATTTCCCGAATCTGCTGGGGATCTTACTCGCGATCTACCGATCGCTGGTACACTCGAGCCGTAAGGCGTTGCTACGAGAACTGGTTCATCAAAAACATAACGCAATTCGAGAATTTCAATGTAATGGAGGTGCAGTGCGGGTAAACACCAAAATATGCCATATCCAGGTCACTAATAGCACCTTAAATCCCATATCCAGCCCACCAATGGTATTTCTACCCTGAACGGAGTAGCAAGCAGCTCCCTTGGGCAATAGCCGCGGTCAGGGAATGGGTCAAGGGAACGGGTCAAGGGAACGGGTCAAGGGAACGGGTCAAGGGAACGGGTCAAGGGAACGGGTCAAGGGAACGGGTCAAGGGAACGGGTCAAGGGAACGGGTCAAGGGAACGGGTCAAGGGAACGGGTCAAGGGAACGGGTCAAGGGAACGGGTCAATGGAATGGGTCAAGGGAACGGGTCGAGTAAACGGGTCGCCGTGCGAGGGCGACGGAAGCCGCGCAGCCGTCGACGTCGCGACTTCCTCGGCGACTTGCGCAGATTATTCATATTTCCTCATAAAATTCCGACTGAATACTTTTTAAATTACCCCTATCTCGGGGCAGCAGCCCGGCTGGAATAACAGAGGGCGCGGCGGCGGCGGAGGCGGTTCGGAGGCGGCTGGAGGAGGGGGTGGCAGGTGGAGGGGCGGCGGCGCCGGTGAGGATAGATGGCGCTCCCGTTCCCCACCGCGTTATTTCACTTTCCGAGGAAATTTTTAATAAAAGATCAACAACAAAATACCTTAATCTCCGTTCTAGTCTGTGTTCATTAAATGCGTTTGGAAGAATAGAAGGGCGGTGAGGGCGGGGGCGGGGGCGGGGCGGGGCACGCGGAGGCGGAGAGACGGGGGTGGGTGGGGGAAGGCGCGGCATGGAAGGAGCGCCTGAGGTGGGGGCGGCGGAGGGAGGAGAGCGAGGGAAAGGGAAAGGGGGAAATCTTCATTTTAAAGCAATATAAAGAAGCTGCGAAGCAAAATATGCAAATAGAGTCTAATATCAGATGCAGTCACGCCGCTCCATTACGATTCGGGGTTGCCTTTGCGAGCGCGTGCGTGGCGGGCAGGGGAGGGGCGGGGCGGGGCAGGAAAGTGGAGCGCGCTCGCGGCAAGGTGGCTGAGACGGACTGTCCTCATTCAACACGCTTCTTCTCCCTTTGGAACTGCGCCCCAGTGCTAGCCTTGGCCTCACAGGGGTGCGCTCAAAGAGCTGTCAGAATCTTGGGTGTTAAACTGTTTCAAACAAAATTCATTCATTTTAAACAAACCACGTTAACTTGGTTGATTGATTGATATTTCCAGGCACGTCAATAGCAATAGTCATTTTCCCCCATTGAAGTATCGTGGGTGGTGGCTATGATCTTTCACAGGTGGATGGCAATATTCCTCAGGCGCTGATCTTCCCCAGGCGCTGATCTTCCCCAGGCGCTGATCTTCTCCAGGCGCTGATCTTCCGCAGGTGGATGGGCTTTCCCTTACCACGGATCTCCCGCGGGGCACCGCCACAGCCGATACACACACTCATTCTTTGACTGGTCTCTTATATATGGTAGTGTTATGCATGTAAGTGTAAGGGATAGGACATGGAAGAGGAAGAAAAGAAGAAAAAGATTAGTAATTCTTGAGAGTTGTTTTCATGTAAATTATTACTTACAGCTGACGTAACGGCTGCGTTTAGTTCAGAACCAGCTAAAGCTAAACACTCTCTAAATAGCTAGGTCAAATTTAGTAGATTTATGGATTAGAATTGTAGTGCCCGGCTGATCTTATCGGTATTTTATTTTGTGTATTCTTCGTTCAATACTAGCTGAATGCTGGAGCAGAATCCTAACAAACGGACCATGAACCGAGAGCGATCATTTCTTCATATTCCTTGTCCTACCTTCTCTCCTTACTTTCGGGCACTACACTACTACAAATGTCGGGTGACCCGTCGGGATCTTTGAGCTTTTCCCGAATGGGGCAATGCCCTTCTGGACCTGATACACAAATGAAGTGTCATTCGACGCGCCTGGATCTCCGGATGGGGAACTAATATGTTTTGGCCGTTCCAACCAGACGATTTGAAGATATTTCTCGAAAAAGTTTGCAGCAACTAAAACGCATTTGGGGTGATTTCAGCACAACAAAGGAGTTAAATAGCTCATTCAATTCCTCACGACAAGGGAAATGGATTGGCACAACTCTCTCCAGGATTTCTCTGGGACCTAGGTTCATTCTAGAATAATCTGGCAGAATTCTAGGAAAATACATACTTTCAATGCACGTGATTACAGTGCACTTCTAAGAACACTAGCGAAAAGCAGTGAATAATTATACTCTCTTTCCGGCATTTACATGAATCGTAAAGACTAAATTCAGCAGATTGATGTTAATTAAATCTAATTTTGTAATTAATTGTCGAAAAATACATTAGGAGGGACACTTAAGCACCTAAAACGCGTTTCGGGGGAGTTTTCAATACACCTTCAGTGGTGATCACATTCGATTTCTCTGAGAGGACGATTTAATTAGTCTATTTTGAGCCAGATCTTTCTAGAATATTCTTCAAGAATTCTAGAAAAACATACCTTCTGGATTTTTAAGGCACATACACTGCTGAAAAGCTGTTGATTCCTACAGTCATTCCGGTTTAAGATGAATTCTTAGGACATGTTTCATTACATATTACATTGATGATAGTTTTACTTTCTTGTTACTGCTTACGCAGTAGAGGGAAAGTTACGCAATGCTGCGGGAGAAAACGGAAAATTTTCGCCCCAAAAAATCTTATTGCCAAGTTTTGATAACGAAAAAGTAGATAAATCCAGTTGCTAAATTTAGAAAAGGAATCCTCTAACACACGATATAGCCATAATCCATGTTTTGTGGGTCCTTGATAACGAAAAATCGATTGGCGGCAAAACGTCTATCCGTCCGTCTGATGAACATGAACAACATAAGCGTCTTAACCACTCGTAGGAATTTTTTTTCAAACTGAACAAACCCCTGTCAATCTGGGCTCCTTCGAAGATCTACAATTTGGAAGAATGCGAATGAATTCGAGGATCTGCGAATGAATGTCATTTGGGGACGGGGGGACTTTACCCAGGGTCATTTTCAAAATTTTCTCAAAAATGGCTCTCCATTTCTTCTTTACATTTTTTTGGAAGACTACAGTAAATTGCACATATAAAGATGTCATAGGTCCGTTTTTCCACTGTTAACTCTGAATTTTCGAAAATTTTAAAAGTTTGTATTTTTTCAACTTATTCCTACTATTACAAAATTGAAGATAGAGATTTTTCCTTCAAGTAATTTTTTCTCCATACTTAGCCCTTTCATTTAGGTCATGTAGGGTTTTTGAAAATTTTAGAAGTTTTTGCCCAATATTGCGTGCAATATGTGCAATATTAGAAAATAATAGAAATAATATTTTCTCGAAAACGGCTCCAAATTTTTCTTTACATTTTTGTAATGGATAGTATTCAATGTACTTTTTCAGGTATCATGAATTCGATATTGCTTATATTATTGCGATATTATTGTTTTGTTGTTTTTACAAAAATTACACAATTATAATTTTTTAAAGAATTCCTCATGTCTTTAATATACACATTTTCAACAATGTGTACTCATGCCTTTGTGAATGGAAATGCTTTCAATGACTTCCAATGAAGTTTTTCGAAAGTTCAACTGATTTCTGTAAAAAAGAACTTCAAATTTCGCATTTAGGGTAACGCTTAAATGATATTTTCATAAAAACCGCTTGAAAATTTTCACCGCAAATTTCCATATAGAACGAAGTGTTACTATTCTTTAATATTCTTAAAGTAATGTTTCGATTCTACCATTAGTAAATTGAAAAATTTCCAAAATTTACTTTGTGCAGCGATAGATGGCAGCTGGCAAGACGATAGGACCAGACCGTTAAGCTACCCCAGAAATTAGAAAACTAACTACGACGAGAAAGTCTGTGCCATTCTGAAGCACCATTAGTTTTTCATTATATTGACTGTAGTTAAAACTACTAAAGAAATGAAACATTCATTAAATAAAATACATCTATCGATACTTTTTCATGAAAATTTGTTTCTGAGGATAAATGCCCAAACAAAGAATAAGATGGTAAAATGTCCCCCTAAACCAAATGAAATATAAGTAGTTACACTATAATTTTAACAAAATTAATATTTTGAAAGTTTCCTTACCCGCGTCCCACCACCCACACCCCTCTACAGCCCAAAAAGTGTTTTTATTTTTTTTTTTTTTCATCAACTCAGCACTTTTAGCTGACTGAAAAATATCATAAATAAGAAAATTATTCGTACTATCAGAAAAACATTTTTTTGATATTTTCTCAGGCCCAAATTCAAACACAAATATATTTTTGAAAACTCGACATCTACCGGGCAACCAAGTACTTGACAACATATACGTAAGTTTTTTAAACCAAGCAATTTAAACAAAACTATGAAAAAATTAACGAGTTTTCTGAGATGAAGTTTTAAGATTTTTTCGGGCATGGGCCGGTGTTCTAAGACACAGTAAACCAGTTTGCTATGCTTCCAACGACAATAACTTAATTTCATTTACACGAGACACATGTTTTTCAGTTTTTCTTATTCGGTATGTTGCAATATTAATGCATACATTTAATACGTTCATTTTATATTTTTAACAGAAAGTTCATTTAATATTTCTCTTCAGTTTTTTGCGAGAAGTTTTATTTGTTACTGTTAATGAAGTTCATCCAAAAACACCACTTCCTATTAGAATCTCACTTGGTTAAAACAATGCTTGAGTAATTTCTCGCATATCAACTCCGTGTTCTAATATTCAGTCAATTCCGTCATTCCTAATTCCAGCCATTCTCTTCCTAATCATTTAACGCGTTACTCTTTGCGTACTTCTAAAACCTTCTAAAAACTTCTAAAACTAAAAGAACGGTAATTCGAATGTGCAAAATCAGTCCCAAACAACGACGATGCATCTCCAAATGACGTCAGTAGAACTTTCTAGAAAGCACGCTCATGTTTACACGTATCTGAGATAAATTGAGCATGTACCGGCGGATATGCGGATTAGAGAAACCAGTCGATCAAGATTTACTCATATCGCTACGCTTTGTCACTTTGACATTGATTAGCTCGTCGTCATCAAAGGCGAGGGACGAGCCATCTTTGTCCACTTGTTTTTATTTTAAGTCACCGTTGTCGCTAACGATGCCGACTGCAAATGACTTTTTAAACCCTCGTCTCGACTTTTCCTACCAGACAAGTAAAGGGGACAAAGGTTGGGCGAAACTTCATATCGACAATAGCTGACAATTAATAATATTGCCATCACAAGAACGAGGCAGATTAAACTTAAATTTTACGGGAAAAAATTGTGATGAGTTCTATGAGACGCTCATCATAAAAGGGGCACTTCACACGAGAGACGCTCATCACAAAAGTATCTTGAAGAACATCTGATGATTGAAAAATAACGTGTTGGAGGGCTATTCTGGCTGACAATAAAACGAGTATCCCAAAAAACTAAAAATGTGGCTATGAGCATTTTAGTAAATTTACATTCATTTAAAACATAATATTTTTCTTATTTCTTAATTGATTCACAACAATTTCTAATATAGAAATGAGAAACGACCTTAAGTGAAGAATTAGTGTCCTGAACCTTACAAACATTTTTAGTAGGAAAAAAGTACAAGTAAATAAAAACTTACTCAGATACGCCGTTTTTGCTCAGGAGGCAGTATTTAGAGTAGAATTTTTCATCAAGTGATACACAAATACCTCACTGATATTGCAGTATGAAAATAAAAACAAAATTATAAGATTAATACTATTTTGTGAATTACGGAAAGTTGAAAAACTTTGTCAGTTTCCTTCTAGAACCACAAACTACTTTTCACAAATATGCATTTGTATTAAATTATAACAGATTCTTTCTGAAATTACATTAAAGCTGCTGATTTAAAACATGATTTTACAAATTTTTAATTTGAATAACATGTAAAATAAGGATTGCTCCGATGGGTTTAAATTACATCATTTGTAAAGGTTGGGAGGGCTGATATGGAGTTTTACAGTGTTGTTACTAAAGAAACGACAAAATGGATGTGGGAATGAAACATACGTTCGTTTTTAATTCGTCTTAAAAACATTGTTATTACGCACAAGAAAGAAGGGATCTATCCATTTCTACTAAATGAGATGGGAGAGAAAAATATTTTAAACGTATTCTGAACGGTCAACAGGGACGGCAGTCATGTTATCAACAAGAGCCAATAAAAGGTAGTTTTCTAGGTCAAGGAACACCATTTCGAGGGCAATAAAACGGTCCACAGGAAAAGAACAAACGTCAAAGTTCGTTTAAGTGATAAGACTCAGGAATCTGCAAAAGAATCGAACTTCAGGAAGTAAAATTTCCGTAAACATGTCCTTGATCTTTATCATAACAATAAAAATTTGATACAATTATCTGAAAATCGCTCGTTTTTTGACAGAAACTTCCTGAATTGCATTTCCTGTCTCCAGCAGATATCTTTCATAAATGTAATTATTAGAGCTCATAAAAGTATAAAGTTCACCAGATTCACATTCTAATAGGTTAACGCATTCAACAATTATTTTATAGTATCCTTTTTACGTACTGATACTAATTTCTTTCGAAATTGCCCAAATATTCATAATGCCGTTAAAGAGCATCTACTACTACAGAATAAATGTTCCAAGAAACGCGGCAAAGAAAAACGCAGATGGACAAAGTCGGTGCATTCAGGTTTATTTACTGGTCCGTGAAAGACGCCGGGATCGAACCCAACTAACAACCCAATTACAATTTATTACTTGTTATACGTCCGTCTCCAGCAATTTAGAGCCACTCCCGACGTTTTCGCCTGTGCAGTGATTCTCTCTCCTTCTCCCTCCACGTTTTATTCTCGTAATTTAATTTGCCCCCATTTTCTTTCCAGAGCCACCGGCTCTTAAAAGTGCCCTTCGGAACGAAGGGCCTCGCCAAACACAGCACGGCGCGAAAGCAGAGAACGGAATCTTGCCCTCGTCCGCAACGTTAAAGCAGATACTTCTAATATGAAGTTCTGCATACGTGCTGTGCACTAATATTTGATTTATATGTATAACCAGTGGACTCTAGTTAAAGTCCAATTTATGTAGACACAGGGTCCAGTAAAGGCAGTGGACCTCTTCTCTTACCGGGATGTGTTTGTTGGCTAGTTAAAAGTGTCTAATTTGGAGACATGACAAAGGAGGAGTCTAATAATTTGAGGCGTTGCGTCAGAGATGCATAGTCACAAGTCATACATCCATGAAATTTGAGATATTGCCATAGATCAGATGTTGGTCACTAGAGGTCGTTAAGGAATCATGGTTTCCTACCAATTGTAGGATGTTGGATGTGGAATTATAAGGCAGATTTGCTATCCCTTTCTCTCGTCGGTTCTGTTTCTTTCTGAGAGATAGACACAAGCAACTAATGAGGCTACAGTAAGAAGGAACTATTGCAAACAGTGAAATTGAAGAAGAAACTGACGTAAGGGATAGGGATGATAAATTTCTGGCAAATGGCAGTAGTCAGAAATGGAAAAAATTGAGTGATATACAAGCTAGAGGTAGATGAAATAGAAATCTGTTTACTAAAATTCTCACGGATCTCAAATTCAAATGTAGAATATCCTCACGTTTTAATTGATAACTGTAAACAAAAATGAACTGGTTTTGTTAAAACAGTCCGTACATTCTCGCAAAATTACGCGGAAAGTACTCAAATTTTCGAAAAAGTGTACATGACCCTTTTTCAAAATCTATCTTCAAGAAACAAATTTCAATCAGAGAAAAAAGTCTATCTTTAATATTATAGTTGTGGGAAAACCCCAAAAATATTTGGAACTTTTGCAATTTTAGAAAAATCAGGGTTTTCAACGAACATGAGGCCTGCACCATTCTCTTTAACGTCCTTCACACTATCCAACAAAAACATTTAATCAAAAACTATGGAGCTATCTTTTTGAAAATGTTTGAAAATGTCCCAGGGGCTTCATGTTAAGTACCAGTTTCAAATTCAAGGGTCCGCGACATCAGCCTCATTGATCGAGGAATAACAATTTTGGATAAAATCGGCTGAACAGTTTAGCCACTACCGTTGTTCACAGACCGACGGACAGAGAGACATTTGCCCGTCATGCAATTTTTTGGTATCAAGGACCAACAAAACATTAATTCTGGCTACACCATGTTTTAGAAAGCTGATGTTTTTCTAAATTTATCAACTGTATTTATCCACATTTCGTTACCAGGGCTCTCATCACAAGTAATAAGAGTTTCTCTGCCGAAAATTCACCGGTTTTTAAAGAAGCAATAAATAACTTTCTCTCCACTTCATAGCAAGAAACTAAAGGTCATTCGTTATCCTCGAGCGAGCATTGGTAGAATGTATAAAATACCATACGCCTCAGACTTTTGCTGTAGTTGAACGCAGGATTGTAAAAGTCGTCATACATTTGCTCTAGGTCAGCAGTATAGTTTCGATATCTTCGGTGGAGTTCGTACTCACTTTGACTACTAATTCGTTCGTACTAATTTGACCCGTTAGTGTAATGCATGTTTTTTTCTCGGAAGATGGCGGTTATCTTCCCCCGCTGGATGGCGAGATCCGGCGCCGACCTACCGTCGGCTAGTGGGGCTTCCCCCTAACCTGGACTCTCCCACCAGCGGGGCACCGCCCCAGCCGGGACAAGCTCTAAGCTCCCGACCGGCCTCCCGAAATATGTGGTAGTGTAGTGCATGTTAGTGTAAGTGTGTGTAAGGGGAGAGGAGAGGACAAGGAAGAGGAAGGACAGATCGCGCGCGGTCCGTGCCCGTTTGTTAGAGTACTACTCCGGCATTCGCCTGGTGTTGATCGGAGAAATCACGGAAAACTACCAATAAGAACAGCCGGCTGCTAGAATTCTCCTCCAGACACCGACTGAATTCGACCTACCTGGAAACCTAGCGTCGAAATTCCTGCCGCCGTCAGGACTCGAACCTAGAACCTCCCGGTCAGAGGCGCTACAGTGACATCAGTTGACTGAGCTCCCGCTCCCGGTATGAAACGTAACCGCTGCACACTCATCCTCGTCACTCAGCATTTCTACCATCGTCAGCTTCGCCACCTCCATCACCATCGTCCTTGTTGACGGCGCCGTTGAGCTTATTACCGGCGCCGTCATATCTGCGTCGTCATCGTGTTCGCCGCCGACTTCGCCGTCGTCGTCGCATCCAGAGCCCCTGGTCTACAGCGCCGCCGCCGCCGCTACTCTGTATTCCAGTCGGGGTCGGCCGCTTGTCGCCTTCGCTGCTTCCGCCGCCGCCGCAGCGTCAGCCCCGGGAAATTGAATCGAGGAAAGCGTCGTTTCTGAGGAGACGTCCCGACGCCCCCGTCGCATCGACGCCGCGCCGCGCCGCGCACACGTGTCCCCGAAGGCCTGCACACGCCTTGGAGTGGAGGCGAAGGACGACGCGAGAAGCTGCAGGCCGGGAGAGGAGCCAAGCAAAGAACCTGGAAGGTGTTCGCACAAGGTGAACTTCCAACTGGCGAACACACTAGTTCATTTCTATTTGTTTCATTGTAATGCCCAGGTCCCCTCGTGGATTGATTGATTGGTGATTCCAGGCGCATAAACTACTGAAGTATGTCCCGTAAGTGTAGTGCATGTTTTTAAATAAGGAGGAGGCGGTGATCTTCCCCTACTGGATGGCGAGATCCGGCACCGACCTACCGTCGGCTAGCAGGGCTTTCCCTAACCAGGTCTCTCCTACCAGCGGGCCACCGCCCCAGCCAGGACAAGTTCTAAGCCCCCGACCGGTCTCCCGGAATATGTGGTAGTGTAGTGCATGTTAGTGTGTGTGTAAGGGGTGAGGATAGGACAAGGAAGAGGAACGACAGATCGCGCGCGGTCCGTGGCCCGTTTGTTAGGGTACTGTTCCGGCATTCATCTGGTGTTGATCGGAGAAACCACGGAAAACTACCGATCAGAGCAGCCGGCCGCTAGAATTCTCCTCCAGACAGCGACTGAATTCGACCTAGCTGTAAAACTAGTGTCGAAAATCCTGGCGCCGTCAGGACTCGAACTAGGACCTCCCAGTCAGAGTTACTGCAGTGATATCAGTTGATGTACTGAGCTACTGATCCTGGTCCCTCTTGGATATTCGTCCACTTTCGACGTGAGCAAGATTCTGGTTTTTCTGTTGGTTGATTTTTCTGGTTGGTTTCTAAGGCTCCCAACGATATTGATTTTAATTTTGAAAAAATCCTACATATGGTTTAGGTGGTAGTTGTGTTCATAGACGGACGGACAGACGTTTTGAAAAAAACACTTTTTTGGTATCAGGGGACCCCAAAACGTGTATTTCCGTTGAAATCTCGAAATTAATTTTCCGCAGCATTACATAACTTTCTCTATATGTATATTTCGCCGTATGTATACCAGAAAGTAAGTATACGAGAAAGTATAAATGAGATAATACAAGTGACAGAGCACAGACTTTGCTCTGAAGACAACGGTAAACCACATATTGCTCTTCGATTTTCTCTTTACGAGCATATTCCCTGGCAAAAATAGAGTGCTTATAATGTCACAACCTCTTAAATGAATTGATGTCTATCTCTACCATTACTTTTCGAGGTTCAAGCGCATGATGACATCCGTGCCGATCACGGCGTTCCAACCTACACTTAGATTGCACTTAGTTGAACTCGGCCCCAACCACTTGCACAACCAGGGTAAGTATCGGTTCTGAAAACCGGTTGAGGTGGCTCAAGGCATAAAAATCAAGTCACTGTAGTGCATCTAACCGAGAGGTTCTAGGAATCGAGTCACTACAGTAGTGGATTTTTGGCACTAGCTAGAGTGCTAGGTTAAATATGTCCTCTGTCTGGAGGAGAATTCTAGCGACCGACTGCCCTGGTCGGTAGTTTTCAGTGGTTTCTCCGATCAACACCAGGCAAATCCCGGAGGAGTACCCTAGCAAACGGGTCACGGACACCTCGCGATCTTGCCTTCCCTTTTCTTGTCCTATTGTCATTCTTATCTTACACACCCCTCCATGCACTACAGCACCCCACATGTCGGGAGATTATATGGGAGCTTAGAGTTTGGCCCGGCTGGCACTCTGATCTGGTAGTGGGAGATATCTGGTAGAGGAAAACACCGCAAACGTAGGTGAAGGTCGGTACCGGATCTCACCATCTAGCAGGGGAAGAACACCACCACCTCCTGTAATAAAAGCATGAACTACACTAACGGATATGACCATAGTATATACCTTAACTGATGAGCACAGCAGTTTTGTGGGCCTGGAAACTCGAAATAATCGATCATGGTGGTAAGAAGAGTCCGAATAACTAAAGGTTCGAGTGGTAGTCGAGAATGACTAGAAATTGAAAGAGCGACGACACCCGTTACATTGATCCCATCCAGTATGCAACAGCTGTTAGTAAATACAGTTTTCCGAAATTTAGCGTCACTTTACTACTTAGATGAAGGCGATGTATCAGTTCTCTAGTGGCTCTATCGTCTTGACATAGAATGTCAGGGTGGGAGTCTATCAACTTTAAACTGTGATTATTCTCATTTGCTCTTAGAATTCCAATTTCGGCTACTTAGTTCAAATTTTGAGTCTACTTGATGGAATATTCCACGTAAACCAAAGGATATGTCTCCACAGCAGCTTTTCCACTCGGTTTTGAACAGTACCTGAGAGAGAGAGAGAGAGAGAGAGCTACCTCTCGGAATATATATTGCACTACACTAATGAGCCTAATGACAATAGCAGTTGATGCGCCCAAAAACACTGAAACAATTCAATTGCAATCATATCAATCAATCGGAATTGTTATTCAGATTGCCTCATATTTAAAATAAATAGAGGAATGAGACAAGGAGACCCCATATCTCCAAAACATTTGACATGCCTTTTAGATATACTTTGCAAGCTTCAGAGGAAGAAACACTAAGGAACTGGGACTGGTGGCAGATGACTGAGCAAAGATAACATATTTTTGCTCGCCACTTCATCGAATATTTTGGATGATGTGATCACCGAACTCAATGAGAAATACACACTAGTGGGATTACAGACGATCCTTCAAAAAACAAAATCAATGTCAAACAACATCCATAAACCAACCCATGTTCATGATAACGTTATCACCTACGTACAGGAATAAAAGTATTTAGGTCAATAAATATGATTTATTCAAAGAACCAGTCAAGATATTAATCGCAGTATAACCTAACCATGGAAAAATTTTTGAAATTGATTTATTCTTTTAAATAAAAAATAATTTGAAAATAAAACATAACGTTATGGATTCACACATTTTAGTGTTCCATTCACAAACATGGTCTCGAACAGAAGCTTACAAGATGCTCTTGAGACCCTGTAAAAGAAAGATGGAACAAAAATAACCCATATACCGGTAAGAGACAAATAAACAGTAAAAAAGAAGACCAAAGACATTTAAAACGTAGTAACACAAGCTACACAAATAAAATGGAAATTAAGTGGACGTGTGGCCAGGCTCAATCAATATCATTGGGATATGCATTGACGGCATGGTCGTAGAATAAGATGGAGAAACCGAGGGAGACCGAAGACCAGATGGAAAGACGAGATAAAAAGATAGAATGAAATCACCTGGCACCGTCTTGTTGAAGATATGAACATATGTAACAACATAAAACCCCAATATTAATTACAATATGTATAGTAAAAATATTATATATATATATATATATATATATATATATATATATATATATATATATATATATATATATATATAATTTTAGTCAGGGCTCATCCCAGTGATGCCAGCTTGAAGTCCTAAAATTACCAATCTTGTCCTACGCACTGTTTTTCTCCAGACCAATTTTTTCCAGACCATATATATATGTAAATATATATGTATATATGTGTGTGTGTAAAGAAAACAAAGGCTCATGTGTCTGTTTCATCGTTTCCTTAAAATTCGACTCCGCCGCGCTACCGAACAAATGACGGATAGCTGACACCACACCGCATGGGAGGCACCTGGCGACTTATTTGGAAGACAGGAAGACAATTGAGGAATGATGGCAGGTGACAAGAAGCGCGCGTTTTTAGCTATTTATTCACCTGAATAAAAATTTTAATGTTTTCTGTTTTTATTACAGGTATTCTATTTATTTATTGTTTTTATTTTCCAATGTAATTATTGAAAATTGTGGGAAATTATATGAAACTTTTTATTACAGAAACCCAACTGAGCTTTTATTTCAAATTAAATACTTGAAGGATATAATCATCTCTCTCTCTCTCTCTCTCTCTATATATATATATATATATATATATATATATATATATATATATATATATAACAGCATTAACAGCAAGGGTAAGAAAATGAAAAAAAGTAGTGATGCTAGAGAATGGCACAGACTTTCTCGTACTAGCTAGTTTCGAACCCTCTTCAGTGCCTAAAAGAGTTCTGGCGGAACCTACTGCTCCTCTGGAGTATAGTGAAGCGCCCTTTCTCGCGTCCCAGAACCGCACAGACCCATCTCAGTCATGTCCCTTCACAGATTTCCCTATGGTCTTGTTTGCCACCTCAGTGCATATTGCATTGTTCCATATGTCGGATCCTGCTCCTTCATTAAACACACCGATTGCACCGATTACATCGTTGGTTGGTATCTAAGAGATCATGCAAGGATTATGTACGATGTCTCAATGTAATCGTAACGTTTAATCCAAGATCCGAATAAGTTTTATACCATTCTTATCATTAGCAACATTGAAAACAAAGTTAATTTAACATCAACATCTATTAACATCGCACTCAATGACGAAGAATTTTCTCCAAATTAACTAACTCTCCAAAAACAACGAAAAACAAAAGATCGTATTTGACTAGCGCAGTACTCCCTCGCAGGCGGACTAGTAACCACGGCCACTTGCGGCAGTATGCAAGTGTTGGTTCAGGTGACCTCTGAATCCAATATGTCAACTGCCACAAAACGATGCAATGTAAAACTATAACTTAGAAGTCGTAGAAAAAGCACCGTACGAAACTCGATGTAATGGGTATTAATATACTCGAGTGATATTTACGATCCTCGCACCTCGCATCGTACGCACTTCGTACCTTGCTCGTATCGTAATCTCACACTCGTGTATTAATACCCATCATTACATCATCGTTTCATAATGTACTATTTTTTATCAACAAGTAAGTACATTTTTTAAACATTTAATCAATTTTCAATTTCCAATTGTCAATTCAATTCTCAATTTTCAATTGACAATGTCATAAAATAGCTAACCCTAATACTTTATGGATACTTAATACCTAATATGGATACTAATGGGTACTTAATCCTTTGACAAACTTGGAACAATGATTTGAAAAAATGACGTTTGATCGTTTTTGAAAATGTGAAGTTTCTTGCGCTAATTTCACAGAGTTTGAGGAAAGCCTCATAAATCAAATCTTGTTTTCAAAATTAATCATATTTCATTAAAAAACACGCGAAATCAAATTTTGCAGAAAAGAACAATAATTAAAAACTAATAGTGAATAACAACTTTCATTTGAACAAAATAACAATGTAGTTTTACGAGGGGATCCAAAAAATTTGTTTTGCAATTTTCGTAAATTCTGAGTTATCAGAGAAAATCAGACCCGTGTTCCCTTTATAAAATGTATATCTCTCTGTTGTAACAATATCATTTTTTAAATTGTTGCTAATCTTGAGATAATATTTAAAATTTACCCGGGGATTAAGTGAAGTACTCCCAAAATGTAGAGAATTATTTTCAAAAACATCAGGGATTCCAGTAGAGGACTTTTCATTTTCGATTGGGGAGTATTATTTTCTTTTTAATATCCTGCGAAAGGTTTAGGCACTAGAGTTGTTCACAGACGGATAGAATGACTAACTGACGAACGTTCCATATCAGGGAAAAACACATACATACATGTTCATACTCACGAACATTCAAAAATACAAAACATATACATATGTGCATCACAACTAACATTGAAACATTCATTCATACATCCAAACATACAAAATTTATTCATATGTGCAAACTCACGATCATTCAAGCATTCATGCATATGTACATTCAAACATGCATATTGGATAGGACACCAAAGTACATATACATATGTGCACATCCACGAACATTCATACATGCGTTCAAACATACAAAATATATTCATATGTGCATACTCACGATCATTCAAACATACATGCCTACGTACATTCAAACATGCATATTGGATAGGACACCAAAGTACATATACATATGTCCATACCCACGAACATTCATACATGCGTTCAAACATACAAAATATATTCATATATGCATACTCACAATCATTCAAACATACATGCCTACGTACATTCAAACATGCATATTGGATAGGACACCAAAGTACATATACATATGTGCACATCCACGAACATTCATACATGCGTTCAAACATACAAAATATATTCATATGTGCATACTCACGATCATTCAAACATGCATGCATACGTACATTCAAACATACATATTGGATAGAACACCGAAGTACATTTACATATGTGCACACCCACGAACATTCATACATGCATTCAAACATGGAATATATATTCATATGTGCATACTCACGATCATTCAAACATACATACCTACGTACATTTAAACATGCATATTGGATAGGACACTAAAGTACATATACATATGTGCACACCCACGAACATTCATACAGGCATTCAAACATAGAATATATATTCATATGTGCATACTCACGAGCATTCAAACATACATGCGTACTACATTCAAACATGCGTGTTGGATAGGACACCAAAGTAACGCAAACAGAATGAGGCCATAGCAGCGGTCGGCGCGGGCATCGCCTGCATCATGCACCGCAGTGGAAGACAACATTCAACGCCTACGCGGCCGCCGGACGCAAAACAGACTGCACCGCTCGAATTGTTGACAACGGGCCACACCCACCTCCACCACCAGCACCACCACCACTCCCCCACCCCGTAGAGGCGCGTCATCGCGGGCGATCTTCTTTATCTCGCGATGGATAATCCTCGCAAGACCTAATCAATCAACTACCTGTTCGGACGGTAACCAACACGTATATAAACCCGGCCGCCCCAAGCACCGGTCACAAGCTGCCCACAGGACTGGCAATGAGAGGTAAGCGGCAGCCGCCAGCTAGGGCGACAATCACGGCGAGAGATAGAGCCTGGCACTGGCTACTGGACGGTGGGGTTGACGCTTCTGAGATTTCTGCTATTACTTCAGTCTGGAGGGCATGAGTTCAAACTTGCTTTTCAAATATTCGCAAAATTGTACGCGTTTTCAAGTTGTTGTTGTTTTTTTTTTTGTTTTGTTTTGTTGTTTTTTTTCACTTTCTTGCCAACTTTTCACTGTCACTTTCTTACAGACATACGTACCAAAGAGAAAAGAAGCGTTTCTAATGCTGCAGAGGAACGTGTTGTTTTGTTTTGGTTTTCAAAAGAAAAATCATGTCTGTATCAACGACTATTGCAAAACTTAATCGTAAATTACTCCATTTCTTCTTCTTCTTCTTTTTTTGTATTGCGTTTTGCATTATGTGAGAGAAAAGAAATTTCCAATATCGTATTATCCCGAAAAATGACTACCCTTTCCGCTGTCTACAAAAAAGTACATTTAATAGAAATTATATTTTTTTGAAAATTTTACGCACGAAGTCATAAACAAAGAAGATGGACTGAAAGTAATTGACTCACTGATATTACAAAACATGTAATATTAAAAATCCATAACACGAGAGCAAGAATATGACCTCATGGCTTGTTCACTTTGCTAAATTATTTTAAGAAATAGATTAGGTAATATCAATGGCTAAGATCACACATATTGCATGTTCCTAGTTTTGAGAAAACTGAGCTTGAAGTTTGTAAAGGTGCACCTTTTAATGGAGGCAACAATGCCTGATTCCTGGAGAAAATCACTGTCACTGAATCAATATTTGTACATTAGGTAGATAGTATGGACGAGAGGTCTACATTCATGATGTTGACTCAAAAATGACCATGAGTGGACATACAATGTTTGAAAAGTGAGCCATTAAAATTCAACTCCGGATAAAAATGGCACAACTTGCAAAGACAAGATAGAAAACAGAGTTTTAACAAAGAGCATTGTTTGTTCGCAGGGTCTCTAGGGCCCTGGTTGGCGCTCCTGGCGCTCCTAGCGGCGGCCGCGGCTGCATCCATTCGTGACGGAAGCAATGGCAGTGCCGTCCCCGGCGGAGACCTCGGCGACAAAGAATGCCAGAGAGCGACCGCTGAGAACTGGCACCTGCCGTACCCCGGTGACTGCACGCGATTCATCAAATGCGACTTAGACAACGACATCAGCACCATCTACACCTGCGACTCGGGCCTGCACTTCAGCCCCAGTGTGGGGACATGCGTGTGGCCGGCACAGGCCGGATGCGATGGTTCCGGGGGAGGCGATGGGAATAACGGAGGCGGAGGCAGCGATGGGGACGGAGGAAATGACAGCAGTCAAGTTGATGAAGATAGTAATGAAACTGGCAATAGTGACGGCGATGGTAGCAACGAATCGGCAACTCCCGGTGGCTCCATTGGCGATGAAGAATGCAAGAAAGCCACAGAGGAAGTCTGGCACCTGCCGTACCCCGGCGATTGCACCAAATTCATCAAATGCGATATAGACAATTCAATTAGCACCATCTACACGTGCAATGCAGGCCTACATTTCAATCCATCCACTCAGACATGCGACTACCCAGAAAATGCTGGTTGTAGTGGCAGCGGATCCGGAGGTGGTGGAGGCAGTGGAGGTGGCAATGGAGGAGGCAATGGAGGTGGCGACGGAGGCGGCAGTGGCGGTGGCGGTGGCAATGGAGGCGGAGACGGAGGCGGCAGTGGAGGTGGAAACGGAGGAGGTGGAGGCGGAGGAGGTGGAGGCGGAGGAGGCGGCGGTGGCGGTGGCGGCGGTGGCGGTGGCGGCGGTGGCGGAGGCGGCGGAGGCGGCGGAGGCGGCGGAGGCGGCGGAGGCGGCGGAGGCGGCGGAGGCGGCGGAGGCGGCGGAGGCGGCGGAGGCGGTGGAGGAGGCGGAGGCGGCGGAGGCGGCGGAGGCGGCGGAGGCGGCGGTGGCTCTGGAGGTGGAAACGGAGGTGGAGACGGAGGTGGCTCCGGAGGTGGAAACGGAGGCGGAGGCGGCGCTGGAGGCGGCAACGGAGGTGGCTCTGGAGGCGGCAACGGAGGCGGAGGTGGTTCCGGCGGTGGAAACGGAGGAGGAGGTGGCTCTGGAGGTGGAAACGGAGGTGGAGACGGAGGTGGAGACGGAGGTGGAGACGGAGGTGGAGACGGAGGTGGAGACGGAGGTGGAGACGGAGGTGGCTCCGGAGGTGGAAACGGAGGCGGAGGCGGCTCTGGAGGCGGCTCTGGAGGCGGCAACGGAGGCGGAGACGGAGGTGGTTCCAGCGGTGGAAACGGAGGAGGAGGTGGCTCTGGAGGTGGAGACGGAGGTGGCTCTGGAGGTGGAAACGGAGGCGGAGGTGGTAACGGTGGAGGTGGTGGCAGCGGAGGTGGAAACGGTGGCGGAAATGGAGGGGGCGACGGAGGTGGATCAGGAGGAGGCGGTGGTGGAGGCGGCGGTGACGGTGGTGGCGGTGGCAACGGAGGCGGTAATGGAGGGGGCAACGGAGGCGGTAATGGAGGTGGTGACGGAGGCGGCAATGGAGGCGGTGACGGAGACGGTAGCAACGGATCAGGAACTCCAGGTGGCTCGATTGGAGAAGAGGAATGCAAGAAAGCCACTGAGGATGTCTGGCATCTTCCATACCCTGGCGACTGCACCAAATTTATCAAGTGTGACAGATTAGGAGGACTCAGCACCATTTACACTTGTGACTCCCCGCTTCATTTTAATCCCGAAATCCAAACTTGCGACTGGGCTTGGAATGCTGGTTGTGATGGCAGCGGCTCCGGAGGTAATGGAGGAGGCAACGGAGGTGGAGACGGAAATGGCAATGGCGGTGGCAATGGAGGCGGAGATGGTAATGGAGGCGGCAACGGCGGCGGCAACGGAGGCGGCAACGGAGGCGGTGACGGAGATGGTAGCAACGGATCAGGAACTCCAGGTGGCTCGATTGGAGAAGAGGAATGCAAGAAAGCCACTGAGGATGTCTGGCATCTTCCATACCCTGGCGACTGCACCAAATTTATCAAGTGTGACAGATTAGGAGGACTCAGCACCATTTACACTTGTGACTCCCCGCTTCATTTTAATCCAGAAATCCAAACTTGCGACTGGCCATGGAATGCGGGTTGTGAAGGAGGTAGCTCTGGAGGTAATGGAGGTGGAGACGGCAATGGAGGTGGAGACGGCAATGGAGGTGGAGACGGTAATGGAGGTGGAGACGGTAATGGAGGTGGAGACGGTAATGGAGGTGGAGACGGTAATGGAGGTGGAGACGGTAATGGAGGTGGAGACGGTAATGGAGGTGGAGACGGTAATGGAGGTGGAGACGGTAATGGAGGTGGAGACGGTAATGGAGGTGGAGACGGTAATGGAGGCGGAGACGGTAATGGAGGTGGAGACGGTAATGGAGGCGGTGATGGTAATGGAGGTGGAGGCGGCGGAGGAGGAGGAGGAGGAGGAGGCGGCGGAGGCGGCGGCGGAGGCGGCGGTGGCGGCGGCGGAGGCGGCGGAGGAGGCGGAGGAGGCGGCGGCGGAGGCGGCGGAGGCGGTGGAGGCGGCGGAGGTGGCGGAGGCGGCGGAGGCGGCGGAGGTGGCGGAGGTGGCGGAGGCGGCGGAGGTGGCGGAGGCGGCGGAGGCGGCGGCGGCGGCGGTGGCGGCGGAGGCGGCGGAGGCGGCGGAGGCGGCGGAGGCGGCGGAGGCGGCGGAGGCGGCGGAGGCGGCGGAGGCGGCGGAGGCGGCGGAGGTGGCGGAGGAGGCGGAGGAGGCGGAGGCGGCGGAGGCAGCGGCGAGGGTAGCGGCGAAGGTAGCGGCGAAGGTAGCGGCGGAGGAAGCGGAGGCGGCGGAGGAGGTGGTAGTGGTGGAGGCGGCGGCGGTGGCGGCGGCAGTGGTGTATGCCAAGATGCTTCTGATGACCGCTGGCATTTGCCATATCCTGGAGACTGCACCAAGTTCTACAAATGCGACATTGTATCCGGAACCAGCACTGTATTTACTTGTCCAGATGGCTTACATTTTAACCCTGTCATCCAAGTTTGTGACTGGCCATGGAATGCTGGTTGCGAAGGTGGTACTGGTGGCGAAGACAGCAGTGGAGTTGGTAGCAGTGACATTTCTCCTCCAGATGTCAGTGCTCCCGGTGACAGTAGCAGTGGAGGTGGTAATAGTGGAATCGTTCCTCCAGTGGACAGCAGCAGTAGCGGAGGATGCAGTGGTGACACCAAGTCTAGCGACAGCAGTCCTTGCTCCAAGAGCAGCGACTCCAGCAGTAACGACTGCGACAAAAGCAGTAGTTCCGACGACTGCGGAGATAGCAGTAGCAGCAGTGATTCTGACAGCAACGACTGCGGCAAGGATAGCAGTAACGACAGCGAAGACAAAGATGGTAGTCCCAACGCTATCTGCAAAGATGCCACCCCTGATCGCTACCACTTGCCTCACCCCACGGATCCCACGAAATTCTACAAGTGCGAGCTGACGACGGGCATTGCCCACTTGTTCAGCTGCCCCGACGGCCTGGTGTTCAACGCCGAGTACCAAGTCTGCGTAGTTTCCATTAGAGGACGCTTGATTCCTATTCATTGAAGCAACAAAGATGTTATACCCTGACAGGATTTATTTATATTGTTAAAAATTCCTTATTTTAATTATTATTTTGAACTTTTTTCTGATGCAATAAAGAGCAAGTTACTTTACGATTTTGTTTTGTTCTGTCCTACTCCTAATAAATCCTTTGATAAAATAACAATAAATTGCTACCTAAAAAAGGAATAAATAAAGAAATGTTTGTAAGGTTTTTGCAGCTGGAAAGCACATTTTTCTAATAGAGATTATCCAATTAATGTAATAAACTCAATTCTTCTTCTAGACCACCTTTCCATTTCATTATAAAACTTAGAATAAATATAGAATAATTAATTAAATACCTTTTTGCAATAGTTTAAATTACTTTGTTAAAGTCACTAAATTATGGACTTGTAGTTGTGCACATGCTCTCCAGTTTTAGCAATCCTGTAAATAGTTCAACATAAAATCAATTGTATTTGTTAATAGAAATTTAGAAATATTTAAATGTAGATATATTTACAAATATAGATTTTTCCTTAAACAAAAGCTGTTCTAAAAATGTAGTCTTTAAAAAAGATCATATATTTTTTCTTTGAAAAGGTTTCTCATAAACAGGGATTGAAATCCAAGTAATTTAGAAAATAAACTCTTAAAAACCGCTCTAAATGTTTTCCACTGATATAACAAGTGACGCTCAAAAGAAGAGCGCATGTTTCTGAAATCTTTGAATTTCGAAAATTGCGTGTGGGAAATAATGGAGGAAACAATTAGATTTTCAAGGGGCGGTGCAAGTCCCACGGGACACAGTCTGCCTGTTGCAGAGGTAAAGCGCACAGCTAGCTCACTGCGTAGTTAAATGGATGTGCGTTTTAACCTAAGTCCGAATCTCGGCGTGGAAAAAACGTGTGCTAGCTGGAAAACTTTTACAGTTTCATGTAGTATGCATAATATTGCGGATCCATGACAAATAATGCGATAAAGTATGTAATCGTTTAGTACCACAAGTAGTTTTAGGCTGTACAACACTATGTCGGTATAGGGATTCATTTATCATGCTTTTCTTAGGATCATTTAGAGAAGGATAAATAAATTTTAACAAAAATGTTTAAGAAACAAATTTTCAATTTCAATAGTTACTTTTTATAAATTATAAATTAAATCGATTATTCTGTATTTTACTAAAAATATGGTTGTACAGAAATTAACGTATTTCATGTAATGATTAGGCGGCGGATTTTAATGAAATGTCATTTTTTCACATTAGAACCATGCTGTTTAGTGAAGAAATTCATTAAATGCTATGACAAAAGGAAATGACCCATTTTTATAGGTAATTATTTTGCATTTTTTGTTGATTTCGACTCATGTAATTTTTTTACTTTTTTTGTCATTTTCAATGTTTTTGACTGATTTCATCGATTGTAATGCATTTTAAATGGTAATTGCGTCAAATAAGATTTACGAGATGCAACAAATGTTCTTTACAGAATCACTCTGTAGCCTATTCGACATGTTTGATCAGAAATTGTTTTGACAGCCATTGTGTGTATGTAATTCTTGTGACGAACATCAGCGCCATTGCCAGTTCGGCCGATTTGGGGATAACTAAAGACAGATTTTCTGGTAAAAGAAAATATCAAACCAAATGATTTCAAGCTAAGTTCATTCGAACGAGTGGAAGAAGCCTCGATTACATCAGTAACGTAAATAAGAACTTGAGTTGCTCTTCCTAACTGATTTTTATAAGATTTTTTATGTCATTTTTCTTGGGCATTAGGGCATTTTTAAAGCATTTTAAGAGCATTTTTCATCATTTGTGGCGATCTTTTAGGTCATTAAAATCCGCCCCCCAGTAATGATGTACTAATTTGATTTTATTTTTTAATGTGCTTTAAACGTTTGAGGTGGCGCAGAGAATCAACTGATGTCACTGTGGAGCATTTGATCGTGAGGTCCTAAGGTTAGAGGGTGATGAATTTGTACCTTAAGTTAAATACTGCGTTGAATACAACCGCTTTCTCCAGAAAACTACCGATCGGCTGCTCTGATCGGTACTTTCCCGTGATTTCACCGATCAATATCAGGCGAATATTTGAGCAATACCCTATCAATGGGGCCATGGACCACGCGCGATCTTTCCTACCTCTTCGTTGTCCTATCCTCACCCATTACTCCCATGTATTACACTACCACACTTGTCGTAAGACCAGTGAGGAACTTACAGCTTGTCCCGACAGGGGCGGGTCCTTGCTGCTGAAAGATACCTGTTTGGGGAATATCCCCGCAAGTCAACGGTAAATCGACGCCGGATCTCACCACCCAACGGGTGAAAATCATCGTCACCTCCCGTGATACAAACGTTAACAACACTTTCATGACTAATGATCCTAGTAGTTGACGAGCTCAGAATCACTAATCCATCAATTGAAGGTGGAACCAACAACTCTGCTCATCTACTGTACATGATGTTATAACATCGGACCAAATGGTGCAAAAATGGACAATTCCAACGTTCGACGCGTGAGTAGGCTGGACAGACGGGCTAGCACGCGGACGGACGACGGACGGGCGAACGGGCGGGCAGACAAGCGGACGGATAGACAAGCGGACGGACAGACAAGGGAACGGACAGACAAGCGGGCGGACAGACAAGCGGGCGGACAGACAAGCGGGCGGACAGACAAGCGGACGGACAGACAAGCGAACGGACAGACAAGCGGAC
Source organism: Teleogryllus occipitalis (assembly GCA_011170035.1). NCBI lineage: Eukaryota > Metazoa > Arthropoda > Insecta > Orthoptera > Gryllidae > Teleogryllus > Teleogryllus occipitalis. The sequence goes on from BLKR01006408.1 coordinate 50,800, forward strand.
GAACAGACAAGCGGACGGACAGACAAGCGGACGGACAGACAAGCGGACGGACAGACAAGCGGACGGACAGACAAGCGGACGGACAGACAAGCGGACGGACATACAAGTGGACATACAAGTGGATAGACGGAAGGATAGACAAGCTGATGAACGGACAGACGGAAGGTCGGACACACAGCCGGACCGACAGTCGGTCGGACGCATGGACGTATTACCGTGAATCGATTTTTCGATAGTTTGTCTCGGTGGGGTGGTGTTACCCCGATGATGCATAATACCTGGTTGGGAGAAATTCCGCAGAACGACCTGTAGGTCGCCGTCGGATATCACCATCCAGCAGATGAAGAATCGCCACCACCCATGTAATAAATGGCTACTACATTTACGGGACTAATGATCATAGAAGTTGACGCACCCGGAAACACGAAATCAATAAATCATGTATAAATTCATATTTCTGCTGTAGTCTGTGTAAGGAGAATGTCTTCACCATATTTGTGTTATGTCATATACAAAATATGTTATTTTATATGTTAATTCAGATTTATATTAATAAATTGTCTAATGTGAATTATTCTTTCCTGCAACATTTATTTCATTTTAATAATAAATCAATTATAATTTATTTAAATTCCGTAATGTAACTAATTTTACCTCGAGATAACAATCAGTCATTCTGCATCTATCTAGGGTTTCCTTTGTTTTACCTTCATTTAGAACAGAATTACTTAGCAACGTATTTTTAATTTTATTAAATAATTTGTATATAATTTTATTATATACTTAACCAAACGATTGTACAATAATTTTTTGGAACAAATCACTATACTTTTATTTCAATTTATTATACTTTTTTCATAAAATAAATGTAAATGTCGCTAATAATTATATAAGATTTAGTCAAAGAGGAATAATAAGAGAGATGGCAGTATCTGGAGAGAGGCCACCTGCTATGTGCAATGTTCGAGCAGAATGCATTATTTGTGTAACTGGTTATCTTCACCGTGAATAATTTTAGAAGCACCGAGATGGTGTCATGAGCTACAATGGGCTTTTACTTAATATTTGGTAAGATTTTTAGATGGGTCCAAGAGCGACCTCTGCGACTTGTTCTGGAATCACGAGAAGGCTCTTCATTGTTAATCTTTCTCCTCCTCAGGGGAACAGTACTTGTAGTTATACGAGGTTTCAGCTTACTTTGGTCCCTAGAATTTTCAATATGGTGGACATTCGGTTCTTCTAACTACGAAAATGTACATGAAGCTAGGCTTTGGCGCTACGTTCAAATATACGCAATTCGAAAAACTTTTCATCGAGAACTTGAACGTTAAATTTAAATTCACTACGTATTTTGAAACATTGACATAATTGTCATTTAGGGCAATTATTTTGATAACTTTCTCATGAATCTCATAATGCTGAAATATGAGTAGCTTAATGTATTACTTCACAGAAGAATGAAAAAATAAATAGAATATTTAGAAGGAAATAATTAATAAATTACATTCTTAATAAGATTATTAATGATAAGGGCGTAGAATAAATGTAACGAAAATTTTAAAAAATGGTTATCAGAGTATTTCTTAAATTTTATTTTCATTTCATTATTGCCCTGGAACTACAGTTATATATTTCAACCAAACATTCACAAGTTAAAATTAAGTATGAAGAGTTAAAACACTATTTATAAAAATGTATTACTAAGTAAATTTATTTTACAATAATTACATATTGGTATTTTTCAATGAAATCATCTTTGCTGTCCCTGTTCAGATGTATAATAAATTTATTGTTTTAACAATCTACCCCATCCTTCTCTCTATATTCATCCATATGCATTCTCTGCATGCTCCGCGGCATTTTTCCAGTTTGAAGTTGATGCTATGCGTTACATTTGCAGGATCCATGGTTAGATGTGCCACACAGATGTTTCTTTAGTTGCTTTAAGTTTGCATCAAACAATACAATAAAAGTTAACGGAAAGCAAATACACAAATACGCAAGTAGGTAGCACGGCGTTCTTGCTGTACGGTGTCTGGGTTGATAATAGTGGCGCCGACCGCCCAGGTCGACGACCGGCAGGGTCAGGTAAGTATCGCCCGGTGCGGATAACTTGCCTCCGGTTGGCAGCGAAGTGGCTAGCTGCGCCGCCTACTCGGGAGTCGGTTATGCCACGGCGGGTGGCAGGTCGCACGCAGCATGGGTCGTGTCCAATCGAGAAGAGAGCGCTGCGCTTCGCGCCTGCCTCGGAGTTTTAGGGCCGTATTTATAAACCTCTGCCAGGGTCCTGTCAGGCCTAGCAGGCTGCCAGTGTTCGGTTTTGCGAATTATGAACGGCCCCCAGCCAATTCCAGTCGCCCCTTTGAGCTCCTAGCAAGCCCCCAGATGGAAGGCCCCTAAGAGCTCTTCTGGCAGAGCTTCATAAATACGATCCTTAACCTCCGCCTCCGCCCGGAGAAGGGGAAGGGGAGGGGGAGAGGCTACGACCCTCCACCAGTGGAGCATAACCCAACTTCGCTTCTGGTGGGGTTTTACCACACTATCACTATTAATGGGATTGTTCTTTCATTATTGAAAATTGGAACATTGTGTGACATTCGAAATAATCTTTGTCAAAATAATCACAATAGCTTTAAATGTATATCTAATCATCAGACCACTCATGACAACTCCTTTCCTTTAGTCTAGATTGAATTTCTTCACCGAATTTCGGTTTTGACCAGTATAGAGCTAAGTGAGAAGGTAGAATAGTGTGTGTGTGTGTGTGTGTGTGTGTGTGTGAGAGAGAGAGAGAGAGAGAGAGAGAGAGAGAAAGTCAGAGAGAGAGAGAGAAAGTCAGAGAGAGAGAGAAAGTCAGAGAGAGAGAAAGTCAGAGAGAGAGAGAAAGTGAGAAAGAAAGAGAGAGATGTCTAGAATTGAAGGAGTTTTGAGTCGGTCTTTTGGGAATCTTGCGGGATCTACCTATATTAGTTAACCCCGCCACCTTGCACCAAATGTTTTGGTAGCCAAGCTCTGTCACTAGCCAGGTCAAAGGGGAGTAAAAGAGGACTAACACCTCTTTAAAAAACATAGGTCCAGCTGGCTCCGGCAGGTAGCACCTCGCAAGGGCCCCTCAGCAGGGTTACGGTGAAGACCTCAACGGGCAGATTGCGCGGAAGAGGCGCCAATTCTTCAGGGATAAAATTAAGACCCTTCTCCGGGGTGACAAGAAGAAAGTCCTTAATGGCTAAATGGTGGTTGAGACATAGGGTTAATACATAAGAGAGGATACTGGGGTCCCCTAAGAAGGCAGCCCCTTCACCCAGCACACCCAACATAGGGTTGGTAGCCCGACTAGAGGAACTTATCTTACTCACAAGCTCCAAACGAACTGCCGGACGGAAATGAAGACCACCGTAGCAACAAATAAAGGACGAACGATAGTGGGATCTCGGAAACACTACATATAGCAGCGTGTAATGTCAGAGGGATTACAAATAGAGAAATAGAATTAGAAAATCAATTAATTGAAATGGATATAAATTTTGTAGCTCAATCTGAAACTAAAAAGAAATAAAAAGATACAATGCGAATAGAAAAGTGAATAGTAATCTATAGTGGTGTCCAACAAGTAGAGAGAGCCTCAGTAAGAGTAGCTACACTTCTGAAAAATAAGTAAAAATATAGAACAATATCATACACATTTATTAACGAAAGAATACACTACGAATTATGATAGAACGAAGATGCATGACTATAATAGCAATATACGATCCACAGGAAGGCAGGAAAGATAAAACAATATACTTTATAAAAGATTGCAAGTGGTAATAAATCAAGTTAACAAGAATGACTATTTGATAATTCAGGGAGATTATAATGACAAAATTGGAAATATTCCTATCTCTAATATAACTGGATCAGAAGGTGAACAAATTTTTAATCAAAATGGACATACATTAATATAATTCAACGAATTAAGAGTGACGAATACATTTTACAGGCACCGAAATATCCACATACATGGACTGCAAGAGTATGTGCTTCTATAATAGATTATGTACTGACAAACAAAAGGACGTGGGTTCTAATAAATGACACAAGAGTGTTTAGAAGTCCAGATATCTCAACAGAACATTTACTAGTCATCTGAACATTATAACTACCTAAAAGATGGAAACACATTTCTAATAAACAAGAAAATAATGTATGTGTAATGTAATATAATATAATATAATATATAATGTATACATAATGTAAATATTATCACAGCATTGTTTGCAGTTGATCAAGTCATTATAGCTCCGCTTAAGACTATCCAGGAAGCAACATATAAATTAGATAATATAGTTAAGCAATATAACATGACTATATCATCAGACAAAACTAAAATCATGGCGTTTAGGGGTTGTGAGTCAATAAGAGCAAAACTAGCCCTTGGAAAAATGTAATAGAACAGGTAAGTGCATTTAATTACCTTGGCTATAAAATACCATTATAAAAACTAGTGAGAGCCTGTCACAATTTGACGGTGATATCTGAGATAAATGTAAAATACTGTGCTCAGACTAACGTTCACAATATGTTGCATTGTTTGGATCTTCAGGGTATAACGAAGATATTCTGTAATGTAGAGTTCCCAAAACTTTTGAACACGTATGGCCCATGACCAGGTGGCAATGCAATATGACCCACATATTGCAATAATTCACCAAATGATATAAAAGAAAGAGCACTATTATACTGACGGATATTATTTCTAAAGTTTTTTGATGCGTCTTCATCTTCTATAAACAAATTTGATTACTTCTGGCATATTGCTCGAAGGTAAACTTATTTTCCCATTTCAGCAACACTGAATAAACTCGTTTGCAGAATTTCTCTCGCATGGGAAGTACAAAGCAGAACAAAACTGACATTTCATAGACAACGACCCAACAGAAAGCGGAATGGCCTCACTATCACGACACCTACGCTAACTTTCTCTTTCCCTGCGTCCAGTTAATGTACGTTTGCGTCTTTTGGAGCGCGTGGGCAACAATTCGAAAGTCGACATAACCTGGGAACAACTTTACTACTTCAGTACAACCGAGCAAAACCCACGGTCCGAATGTTCTCTACAAAATACACCACAAAAGAAAATATATGCAAACTGTCAATGCCACAATGCAATTATTACACTGAAACAAAACCTTTACGAATTGGTAACAAATCTCAACAATCAAAACAAAACATCCAGCAGCGCCACCATGAAGCAGCGTGAACTCACATCTAGCGTTTCATATAATCTATATATTTAAAAAAATAGGGTATTCTGCCATGGCTTCGTTTAGAGCATCTACTGGACCGATTGTAGTATTTTTTTTTTAAATGAAAGAATATGATCCCTAGATGTGTTATCAGATACTGTTTGTGTTGATTCACCAACATTTACGGTGAAAATTAATTAATTAAATCATTCTTTAAATGTACGCATATCAATAGTCAATTGTTTTCTTCCAAAGGGTGGCTGTTTCAAAATCGATATATACATGAGTCGATAGATGTCTACGCTGCTTCATGGTGGCGCTGCTTGATGTTTTGTTTTGATTGTTGAGATTTGTTTACAATTCGTCGAGGTTTTGTTTCAGTGTAATAATTGCATTGTGGCGTTGACAGTTTGCATGTATTTGCTTTCGTGGTGTATTTTGTAAAGAACATTCGAACAGTGGGTTTTGCTCGGTTGTACTGAAGTAGTGAAGTTGTTCACAGGTTATGTCAAATTCCAAATCGTTGCCCACGCGTCCCAAAAGACGCAATCGTACATTAACTGGATGCAGGGAAAGAGAAAGTCAGCGTAAGTGTCGTGATAGTGAGGTCATTTCGTTTTCTGCTGGGTCGTTGACTATGATATCTCAGTTTTGTTCTGCTTTGTACTTCGCATTTGAGAGAAATTCTGGAAACGAGTTTACTGTGTTGCTTAAATGGGAAAATAATTTTATCTTCGAGCAATATACCAGAAGAAATCAAAGTTGTTTATAGGAGATGATGACACATCAAAAAACTTTAGAAATAATATCCGTCAGTATAATAGTGCTCTTTCTTTTGTGTCATTTGGCGCCGATATTGCATTGCCACCTGGTCATGGGCCATACGTGTTCAAACTTTTGGGAACTCCACATCACAGAATATCTTCGTTATACACTGAAGATCCAAACAATGCAACATATTTTTCACATTAGTCTGGGCACAGTCTTTTACCTTTATCTCAGATCTCACCGTCAAATTTTGACGGGTTTTCACTAGTTTTTTTTTTAAAACAGAGGCGAAAGTTGATGCTGTTCGCTGCGGAGCCTCCGACCGCAGTGGAGTGGCTCAGAAAAAATCGTGCGTCATCGATACGAGTCCTTTCTTTATTCTTCATATTAGTGATGCAACATCGGTAATAAATTAATTCGTTCGAAATTAAAACATCGATGTCAATAACAAACACATTGATGAAAACCCATAAATATTTTTAAAATAGATGTTTCAAAGCTGTTTTAATAATTTGTAACATTAAAATCGTGATCAACAAAATTAAATTTGACATTGGTCGTGTTTGTTAATTTATAATCAAGATTTAACTGAAAACGAAGTTTAAAAAATAAAATAACAAGGGACAAAACTATGTCTGAGGGTCCAGGGACTTTAAGGGGTCGGTCCTCAGTACTTCGAAGAAGCGTACGAGAAAAAAGGAGAGGCACCACATCATATGGGTTGATCACCTCTTCATGAGTGAAATACAAAGAAAAATATAGGAAATACCAGACCATCGGACTCAGTTTGGGTGAGAACTAGTGGATTGAGGTAATACAAACGAAGTTGGTTTGGTTCAAACACAAAACCTTCAGAATATCAATCCGCTTCAGTATTTCGAGGTTTTGAAACTATTTCATAGAGGGGAAAGAGAAGGTTAAGACACAGACATTGGAATAAACTTTTAATGAAGAAATACTGCAATAAGAGCAACTACTACGAATACTGAAATAACGGCAAAGATGCCGGAGGGCAAATTGGAATATCCTAAAGTGAGTGGTGGAATCATTCATAAATTAGGTGGCAAATCCCGCCAAAGTGATCATTCTACATACTAGATAATTCAAACATACAAAACAAATTCATATATGCATATCCAGAAACATTCATTCATACATACACTCAAACATACAAAACATATACATATGAATGAATGAATGAATGAATGAATGAATGAATGAAT